>PVJH01006714.1:0-99331 GCA_004026705.1 Nesogale talazaci
TTAGCTAGGACCTCCAGTACAATGTCAAATAGAAGAGGAGATGAGAGACATCTTTGTGTGGTCCCCTTTTTCAGTAAGTTTGTTTTCATCTTTTTCCCATAGCATATTGGCTGTTGACATTTCATATACAACTTCTATTATATTGAAAGATTTTTCTCCCATTCCTATCTTCTTAAGTGTATTAATAAAAGGTATTGGATACTGTCAGATGCCTTTTCCGCATCTTTTGATATTATCATGTGGTTTTTAGTTTTTCCTTATCAATGTGGAAAATATTGCTTATGGCCTTTCAGAAGTTAAACCATACCTGCATTCCTGGAGTAAATCACACTTGGTCATGATGAGTTAATCATTTTATAAACTTTTATAAAGTTATATGCTAGCTTCAAAGAAATAGTTTGAGGGTGTCCTGTCTTTTCAATGCTCTGAAAGATTTTGTGTAGGATTGATGTCAGATTTCCTTGAATACTTGGTAGAATTCTCCCGTAAAATCCTCTGGCCCCAGGGCATATTTTAGTTGGTATTTCCTCGATAACCTTGTCTATTTCCTCTGTTGCTGTGGGGCTATTGAAGTTCTTGACATCCATCTGGAATAGGCTAGAAAGGGGTTGCATTTTCCAAATATTTGCCCGTGTTTTCTGGGTTCTTGCATTCATTAGAGTGCAAACCTTTGTAGTTTTGTGTGATTAGACTTTTAATCTTATTAGGGTCTGTTGTACTTTCCTCTGTTTCATCTCTCTTCTTGATTATTGATGCTTGTTCTTTCTCTGGTAGACTTACCATTGGATTCTATAATTTGGTAGACTTACCATTGGATTCTGTTACTCCTTTCTAAGAACAAGCTTTTGCTGATTTGAATTTTGCAGTTTTCTTGTTTTCTCACTTACTTATCTCTACCATAATTTTTATTGTTTCTTTTCTTTTGCCATTTCTAGAATTGTCCTGTTAACTCCTCTCTAATTTCTGGGAGTTTTGTATCAGCAAATCAATCACAAATCTCTCCTTTCTTATCTGTGCATTTATCACTACCAAACTTCTGATAACTGCCTATATCTCAAAGGTTTTGATATGTTGTATTCCCAGTCTCATTGGATTCTAGAAAATTCCTGACTTCATCTCTGATCTGGTTCAATACCCACTCATTTTGCAGAAGAGTTATTTACCCTCCAATCCTTGCCCTCATTTTTTTTTAATCTGCCTTTTGTTGCTTTCCAGCCTTATGTTGCAATAATCCAAGTGAAAATTCTGGGTGACCTCTGTGCTTGAATTTACATAGGCTTGACTTGTGTCCCAACATGTGGTATATCTTTGAATATGTGTTATGTGGGCTTGTAAAGAAAGTGATCTTTTTTTAATTTGTTTAGAGAGCTCTGAAAATGTCTAATGGGTCAAGTTGGCTAATTGTGGAGTTCACTTCTGAAGTTTCCTCATGGAGTTCCATAGATGGCATAAATGGTGTGTGCTTAGCATTTAACTGAAAAGTTGGCAGTTCAAATCCACCTAGTGGCATCAGAGAAGAAAGACCTGGAAATATATTACTATAAATTAAAGCCACTGAAAACTCTGTGGACTATAATTCTACTCTAAATTATACAAGTCCATTTCAGAGTAAGATGACTGACTAGCACACAGATATATCCAAATACAAAAACCAGGAGAAAATCTGTATATATATATATGTGTGTGTGTATGTATATATACATATATACATGTATATACATATATACATACATATATATGTATACACACACATATATATTATCAGGTGCCCTGTGAACTCACAGAATGCCTTGACAGTCAAAAATGTATCCAACCCAGAGATGGCAGGTGAAAACAGGAAATGAGAGTAAAGAACAGGCCCACTCCTTTATTCCTAAGGTACCATCTCTCTCCCTGCTGCTATTGACTGCTTACTCTGCACCACTGGGCCCAGCCAATCAATGGCCACTTTATAATCCATCAAGACCCTCGGTAGGCCTGTGCCCTAGGAAGGCCCTGGGTATTCTCAAACCCATGAAATCCCTTTGTGCAGTACTATGGTGCCTTGTGCCTCAGTAAGTCCACACATGGTTCTGTACTTCTAGGCCAATGGCAAAATGCACCCAAACCAAGTATTTTTCCACTGTTTTTCCCCTAAATAATATGTCCTTTTTCTCCCTCTAACTGCCATTTTCCTCTTGTTCTATTTTTTTTCTACTTTTTTCTTACTTACATTCCATTGTTTTCTCTCTGCTTTGCTTTCCATTCTTAATATTTTTGTCTCTCAGTATTTCCTTGGTGGAGATGAGAAGCCATCTCCCTAGTTGCTGGGAGTCAGTCTCCGAGACAACGAACTGCAAGATGGCAGGGTCTGAGGAGCTGGAGGAACCGGAGGAGAAGCCACATGGCCTCACCCTGAGGGAACCAGACCCCTGAAGCTGGAGAAGCCATGGGGAGACCCCTTCCAGTGCTGAGTTGCTTCTACCACCACTGGATGCTGTTGATGGACCCTGAACCCTGGAAGAAAAGAGTCAGGGAGACCCCTGCCAGAACCAGGACTCTGCACCCACTGGCCTGTGACTTCATGAGTCAGAAGGAGACATGATAGACTGGTATCAGGCATATGGGCTAATATCAGACTTATGACTTTGACCTGGACTGGGTTGGGATGCTTTCTTAGTATTCTATTCCTTTTGTATATAAACCATTACCTTATATCCATATGTGAGTCTATGTATTTGTTTCTCTAGTTTATCTGGACTAACACAGGCAGGATTGTTGTGCGAACATGGCCAAAGAAGACAGGTAGGTTTGTTGTGTCAGCACAGCGTATGAACACGTTAGTTAACTGAAGGTTGGAATGGCTTAGGAAGCCTCTCCTTTAGCTCTCTTGTTCTTGGATCTTCAGACAAGTGTGTACCCGGCTGCCTTGTTAGTTCTGCATCTCTATTTGCAAGCTACACTATTCGTGGGGCATCTGATTCATGGATTGTATCACTATAAATTGAGGTTCCTTCAAGCCCTGATTCAACACACTACTGGAATATTCATCTCTTGAGCTAAGGACTGTTGGACCCTGTCATCTGGCTTAGTGTTGGTGATGTGCCTTGCTGTTTGCTGCCTGTGACCGGATAGCCTGAATTGTTCTACAGAGGACTGATTACCTGGGGGCTCTCAAGACCAGGACTGCTCGTATAATATCTGTCTCATGGAAGTGAGTTGCATTGACCTATTCATACTGCTTTGTAGATTAATTAACTGTGGATTTTTTATGTTAGGTATCTTCCTATATCTATATAGATAGGTAGATAGATAATTATTAGTGTCCTTGCTTTGTTTCTATAGAGAACCCTAACTAACAGAATTAGTTCACAATTTAAAGACTAGAATAATAAACCTGAAGAAATGGAAAGAAAAATAATGAGCATGAAGAGAAATCTCTTAACTTCAATCTGTAATGGAAATATCAACCAAAAGAATAAAGGAGTCTGGAGAGAACCTAAAAATTATGTCGGGCACTAAGAAGATTCCAAAAAGAACCCAGAGAAAGTAACACAAGAAATTCGCGAAGAAAACTTACTGAGAAGCATAAAAGAGGAAACATAACCACCAAAAGTGGAGAACCCTTAACAGGATAGGCCCCCAAAGAAACACAACACAATACGTAATAAGCAAACTTTATAATATCAAGGACAAGAGAATTTAGAGAACTTTAATGGAAAAAAAAAAGAACAATAGCCTATTACTTTCAATAGAAAGTGTGCAAAAAACAAGACAATGAAGTGACATACATACAATTCTGAAAGAAAAAATAAAACAAAAACTGATAACCAAGAAACTTCTACAAACACAATTTTCCCTCAAATATCAGGGAGAAATCTGGATATTTTCTGATAAGAATTAATTAAAAGCATTGGTACAAGCAAGACCAACATTACATAAAATACTAAAAGGATTGCTCTTGACAGATAATCAGCATGAACACAAGATACTTTAAATGAACATGAAATAAAAAATCAACAAGAAATCAATATACTTATGATATTAACCAGAAAAGCATAGAAATATAGGAGGAAGTTGAAGAAAGAAAACAATACCATATACACAATGAAAATGATGATCACAAACTCCACATGTCAATAATAACTCTGACTGTTAATGGATTAAATGGATCAGTCAAGAGATAAAGAATAATAGGTTAAGAAATTAAGACCCATCAATTTGCTGCCTACAAGCTACATAAGGTAAAAGTAGGCTAAAAATAAAAAAAGATGAAAATCATGCATATGATAACCAGCAAAAAGCACAACAACCAAAGAATGAAAGAAAGAAAATGAAATCAGCAGTATTAATCTCTAATGAAATAGTCTTTGAGAAAAAATTCTATCATGAAAAATAAAAAAGATCGTATATATTGATGAAAGGAGAAATATGGCATAAAATGTAATTATAGCAAACGTGTATGCCCCCTGTTAAACACACTTGAAATATATCAAACTCTTTAAAAAAAGGGGAAATGGATATTCAGAAATAATTGTAGAGGATTTTGAAACATCACTCTCTAGGAAGGATTATTTAAGAAAGAAACTCAATAAAGACTCTAATAACTAAGACATAGTTAACCCCCTTCCCTCCTGAGATGTTTAGCAAATGCTCCACCAAATAGCATATTATACATTCTTTCCCAGTGCACTCTAGAAAAGACCACAAGTTAGGACACAAAGTAAGACATACTAAAGCTTGAAATATTGATTTTCAAAACAAAATATTTTCTCAATCTATAAATCCATAAAATTATAAGTGAACAACAAGGACATGGGAAAGGGGAAAATGCTTAGAAACTCAACAACACACAAATTAAAAATTACTGGGTAATTAATGAAATGGAAAGTAAATTTAAAGAAAGTCATTTGAATAAATGTGAAGGAAAACCCACATGCTAAAACTTTTAGGGCATAGGAAAAGGAGTATTCAGAGAACAAGTAATAGCAATAAAACCCTACACAGAGGAGAAGACAGATATCATCTTTCAACCAGCATCTTCAACAATGAGTTCAAAGAAAATAAAATAAACCTTTTATCACCAGGATAAAAAACATATGAGATAAAGCAGAAATAACTGAATTGAAAGAGAAAAATATACACAAGAAAAGCATTCTTTTCTCTGAAAGAATTAACAGATAGAAAACCACTGGGGAAAAAAAGCAACTAATAATTTTAATGCAGGAACTGCAAGAGAAAATGTAAATATAAAAAATGATGAAATATTCTAAAACTGGTTATAGTAATGAATGCATATTGTTTTTTAAAGTTTATACCATTGAAATGTATACATGAATTATACATCAATAAATTTGTTTTTAAATAATGATATAAATAATTAATACATCATTATTTAAGATGGCAGTTCGAAAAATTTGAAAACCTAGTGAATTGATGAAATTTCCACAAATGAACTATCTACCCTTGTAACACTGAATGAATTAGAAAAATTCAACCAAACATAGAAAAAGAAGAACAGTCATTAAACAACTCCCAACAAAAATGAAAACCCACTGTGAGATAGTTACAGCAGAGATTAATACTGAGCACTCAGAGAAGAGTTGATTCCAATTGCAGACTCATTATTCCAGATTGTAGAAAAGGACAGCAAATGCCCAAACTCATTTTTTGAAGTGAGCATAATCCTGACACCAGAACTAGCAAAGAATCTACTAAGATAGAAAACGAGAGACACATACCCCTCATGAACAAAGAAGCAAAAATTCTCAACAAATGCTGGCCACTCCAATACGGCAATTTATCAAAACAAATACAAACAAACTGTGTGATCAAGTGGGATTGATCTTGTGTATGTAAAAATAGTTCAACATCAGGAAAAAGTCAATACATGAAAATAAAAATTAAAACCACTTGAAGATAAAAAGGCATGAGATAATATCTATCACTCATTCCTTGTAAAAATACTCAATAAGATAGGAATTGAGATCTGAGCTCCGGTGGCGGAAGTGGTTGAGTGCGGATCTGTTGCCCGTGGGGTTGGCGGTTCAGGTCCAGCGGCGGCTCTCAGGAGCAGCAAGGGGTAACGCCCACGACAACCAGAGGCAGTGATGCCCCACCCCACCCCCCACACACACAAGATAGGAATTGAAGGAAAATGTCTCAGCACAAGAAAGGTCACGTGTGCAAAACCAGTGGGAATCACCTTGATAATGGAGGAGAAATAAAAAGATTTCCCCAGTGAAAGGGAAATGGAAAAGGATGATCCTTGTTAGGTGTCACTGAGTTGATTCTGACTCATTAGAAACGCTATATAAAACAGAACAAAACTGCCTGGTCTTGAGACATCCGGGTCATTATTTTTATGTCTCTGTTCACTGTTACAGTGACTTTGTCAATCCATCTCGTTGAAGTTTTTCCTCTTTTAACTGTGTTTTTAAATTTTACTTTTCCAAGCATGATGTTCTTCTCCAGGTACCGGTAAATCTGTATAATATGTTCAAACTTTTTAAGATGAAGTATCAACATCCTTGCCTCTAAGGAATATAATGGCTGCACTTCTTCTGAGACATGACTAACTATTCTTTTGATATTCCAAGGTACATTCAATGTTCGTTGCTAACAACATAGTTCAAATAGTTTTTCTTTGATCTTCTTAATCCAAAGTGCAACTTTCATATCAGATGCATCATAGTCTTCACAGTAATATGCTTACTTTTCAACATTTTAAAGAGGTCTTGGGAAGCAGATTTAAAAAGTGTAATTCATGGATGGATAAGGAGAACATCATGTTGAGTGTAGTTAACCAATACCAAAATGATAAATATTACATGAGATTACTGTCATAAGGGAAAATTGAAACAAGATAAAAACGTTTATTCCCAGGCTGAGCCCCAGTGGCGTAGTGGTTGTGTGTGGGACTGCGGCCAACTGGGTGGGAGGTTCAAATCCAGCAGCAAGACTGGGCCTCCTATTCCCACCACCAGATGGCAGTGATGCCTCCACCCGCCCCCCCCCCCCAAAAAAAAAACACACATTTATTCCCAAGAGATTAGGATCTGGAGTCTGTCGAGGGTGGGTGGTGGGGCTAGTGGAGGGGCAATTGTCATGAGAGGGAGGTTTTGACAATAGGCTAGATTCTTGACTTGGGTGAATAGGAAGATGGTGGTTCACAAGAGGGAGAAGAGATATCAAAGAGTAGGTAAGGAAAATCGAGGGTTTTGGTCAGTTTTTTAAACTGCTGAATACAAAGTGGCTAATCGGAAATGTAAACCCCTACCAAATTTGCAATAAAATTATTTATGCTTATATTCATATACATATATATTAATGTTCTATGAAAAATATAATAAAATAGATGAGTAGTCAAGAGTCTAAACACATGGGAGGTATTATTTAAAATAAATCAAAGATACACAACACTTGAGGCACAAGAATAGATACTTGAATACAGTACTCACTGACCTCAAAACATAGCTCCTTAAATAGAAAACTGTTTTGCTTCCTAAATAACAATTTGTGCAACAATATTATTATAAACTATTTTTCTCAGAGGTGCTACGTATTCTCTCTATATCCGTTTACCTCTGAACTACTCAAAAATGAAGCAGGATTTTTAATCTGTACTCCATTGAAAATTATACTAAAACCTTCAAATTATAAAAAACTTTAAGGTAAAATTTAAACTGCAAAGAAAAGGCTGAGAATATTAACTGTAACTAATCTTAAATCTCCAATCACTGGAACACAATGTTACTATAGTTCTGCATTATTTGTCAGTGGTTGAAGAGCACATTCAAAATTTAAAAAATCAGATTACTAGAAGAAATCAGAAGCACATTAAAATTAAACTATGATAACTAAACTTATTTCTCTGTTTGAGAAGCATGGAAATTTCAAGAAGTTTGTGAAAATTTTCCATTAATTCTTCATATCATTTTTCTATAAATTATGTAGCCCACTTACATTTTCTTCATTATGTGTCATAAATAATATCCATATAGTTATAGTCAGAAAATTCAACATCATATTTGGTGGGAGTTATCCAATGACTTAGATCAAATTAGAAAGAACATACTCTAAACCTGTGCATATAGTCATGAACTAGCCAACATATTGAAGAGCAATATAACTCAAGATTTGAAATAATGGTTAAAGTACATAGGAAATATACCAGCAATAAAGAAAATGTGTAGTCCTAACTTGCAGATAAAAGGCTCAAATATTGAAACAAGAATGGGAGATCTATTTTAGGAAAAAATTATATTGGAAAAGAAGAGAACTTTTGTGATGCAATATAAACCATGAGTATGAGCTGTTGGCCAATAAAGGTTTCTTATTTCAGAGTCAAAAGCAAAATCTCATCAGTCTTAGAATTAATGCACAATGCACACATTTTACATTTTCACATAATATTAACCCATTTATACTGTGTCAGTAGGTGCTATTTATTATTACTTCAGTTTACTTTTGTTCTTGTGGGGTTATTTTTCAAACATTTTTTATCATTTAATTTCTTCATTATTTAACTGGAAGGGAATCTTTTGATTATCTTTTTGGAGGGACTAGAGTGCAAAATAGGTCTGAAATTTTCAACAAAAACTATAAGGACTCTTTGAAAAATTTAAAAGGTCAATTTTACTTATTTTCTTGGCAATTGTCCCATGAACTAAGACTGGTTATTAGAGCTTTAAAGAAAAGAATAAAAGGAGTACGAAATTTAAAAAATAGTGTAAGGTTACTTAGAAATTAATATAGGAGGGTTATTTAGCCATGACTTCATAAGGGTACTTAAATTCACTTTAAAAAGTCTCATTTCAAAAAGGAATACCTGTCTATGTTGAAAATAATATAATAAGTTTAATTTGAAACAAGTGTAGCTTGAATTATATGAAAGGAATCATTTTAAAAGAAAAAGGAATATTTTAAAATAAACAGTATGTTTAATGAACTTTTAAAATATTAATTAAGGGTGTTAAACTAGCCTCAATCCCAACCATGTGGACAGTCACCCTCAGAAGAATTCACTTTAGAGGAAAGCCCTGAAACTCGAGGGAGAGGATTGTGTCTGATCAAGGTACATGGAAGCAAATAAAGGGGGAGGAAGAAAGAGTGGAGTGCATCCTGGCCCACCAAACCTTGAGGATAATCTCTCCACCCATAATAGCCAGTGTACAGAGAGGACCAGATGGCAAGCTCCACTATGAGACACAATGTCCCTTGCTAGCCCAGTGCCCTAGGGGCTAGGGGTTGTCCAGGGGGACAACCCTGGAGACACAGCATCAGGATTGCAGATGGTCTGACCCTACCACACAGAGGAAAACACTGAGTGTGCAGAGGGGAGAAGAGCATGGAGGCTTTGAGCGACTGGCAAGGGTAGACTTGGGGACCAGGCCATAGAACTCCATTGAACTCAACTGGAGGTCACTCCTAGAGGTCAATAAAACAGACCTTGAACTATTACAGGTTTTATTTTTTATCATTTTAATTTATTTGTATATACTTTCTTCAAATTTTTTTCCCTAGGAATCTCCTTTCATTTTCTTTTTCACTTCATCTTGATATGTATGGCTTGTTTTATACATATTGGTATCTCTGCAGATCTATCTAGATAAAATAGACTGGATGATCAGTTTGGAGGATAAAGCGACAGGACTGATAGTTCCAGGAGATATGGGAGAGGTAGAGGTGAGGGAAAGGAGGTGGTGTTGACCCACCCAGGAACCAGGGAACAACAAGGGAACCAAAATCATTGGCAAGGAGGGTGTAAGTGGCCTGGTAGTGATTGATCGAGGGTAGAGTAACCAAGAGAAATTACTGATACCCAAATGAAAGCTGTTAGTAGGACAAGAGAGAAGTAAAAGGAAAAAGAGAAAAGAAATAGAATGCAAAGGTCATTTATAGAGGTCTAAATATATGCATGTACATAGTAAATATATTTATTTATGATGGGGAAATAGATTCTCATTAAGATAGATTCTCATTAAATAGATTCTCTTAGCATTAAGGCAGCAGATGGATATTGGGCCACCACTCAAGTACTTTCTCAATGCAAGAACTCTTTGCTCTATTAAATTGGTATACCATGATGCTCACCTTCCTGAAAAGATCGCTGAAGATGAAAGTGTGCATGTGCAATGGTGGTGGGAAAAGCTAACCGTGACTGGCTGTGTTAGTCCAGATAGACTAGAGGAACAAATTTCAGAGACATGCATATAGGTATATGCATTATAAATCCAATGATAAGCCATAACAGAGACCACATGGCTTTGCCCTGATGAAGACAGACCTCTGAAGCTGGAGTGGCATGCTGCTGATGGACCTGAGCCCTGGAAGTGAGGAGCCATGGGGAGACCTCTGCCAGCGCCATATTTCTGCACCCACTGACTTGTGACTTCCTGAGTTGGAAGCAGACTTTATAGACTGATTTCAGGCATATGGGTTATTATTGGACTTATGACTTTGCACTGGACTGGATTGGGATGCCTTCTTAGGGTCACATTTCTTTTGTATATAAACCCTTTCCTTATGCCTATATGCATATTTCTGAAATTCTGTTCCTCTAGTCTATCCAGACTAACACATTATGGTACCTCAGGAGTGGGGTACTGGAGGAACAAATCATAAGATGCAAAGTAGAAGCTTGTTTGACTTGTGCCTCCTGGTATTGTTACTTCTTTGGCTAGACAGAAGTCAGATATGTCCTTTGAGTTTTCTGAGTTATTTTCTGGGCACAATATGGGAAGTTAAAGTTTTGATCATTTTGTTTGGATGCTATCTTTGGTTGTTCCTATATAAAATGGATACTGTTAATGTATATCTTGAGCTCGGGGGTGGGGACGGCCATTTGAGTGCCTCTGAGCTGGTTCTGTTCAGGGACAATGGTTAAGAAGATCAGAATGCCGGAATGAAAGCAGGGATCTGTTTTGATGTCTTAGAGATCTAATTCGATGTTTTTGTGTAAATAGAAGTTTAGATAAGGATATAGATAAGCTTAACAAGTAATGACCTTCTGTTTTAAGAATTAAGTTTGATTTCTGATTATGCTGTTTATATATTTTTTCCTATGCCTGTTATTGTAAATATAAGGATGCATAGAAATGTTTATTGGAAAGTATGGAAAGAGTTTGCAAATCCAGTCACCTCAAGCCAAGCATTGACCCCTAGAGGGTTTAGGATTTAGTGTCAAAGACATCTCTAAAGAGATTAATGCCACCTTGAGCTTAAATGGGGTTAGGTCACACCTGGAAAGACTTCTCTGAAGAAAGTAGCCCCACCCAGTCTTTGGGAGTACTCAGAATCCTTGTAGTCTGAGAGGTCAGACTGACCCTTAAAGAAGGATAGAGTCAATTTCCTTGGAAAATTCTGACTAGTGATTGTCTTCAAAAGCGAAGGAATCTGGAACCATGAAGATAACTCCTCTCTGGGTCTGAATGTTAAAGGAAACTTGTGGCAGGCTGAAATGCTTGTTAGATGACCACCCAGATTTACTGCTTGTTGGTGAAAGCAGGAGAAATGTGGCAATAAAGAGTCGGGTTGCTTTTGGCCACTGACACCTGGGTACTTGGTTCACAGGAGACAAGAGCGGGTTTACTGGTCTGAAGTTCATGACCTAGCAATGAGAGAGCTAGGCATGTTGAGAATTTGTTGGGTCTTTGGTCTAAAGGAAGGTGACCAATGGCCACCGTGGTGAGGCTAAATGGAAAAGCCCACATTGAGTTGACCAGAACCTGACCAGAGGAAGAGAAGCGATTTAAGTCTGTGAACTGGTGCATATTGTTGCTGACTTTATGGATGGCCTGTCCTGATTTGACTTTGCTAATGGATGCACACTTCATGAGTTTCCAACTGGAATGAAGATTCTTCATGTTGAAAGATGTGATTGTTTTCTCAGAGCACTGGGTTGGTATAAGTGGGCAGTATAGAAATTAGATACCCAAAATGGGGGAATGAAGGCATGAGGTAGTTTGGCTTGCAAACTCTTATAGGTGGTAGAATATATAGTCATAGGATTATAGGATCAAGGTGTAGATATTTTGTAACTATAATTAAGGCACAGGATATCTTTTGTTTTGTTCACCTATAGAATGCTATTTTTAAATGATGGTGACACATGTTGACTTATATGCAATTTAGTTTTATCCTGTTAGGTATAGATACAATTTTATTGTTTATTTGAGGGTTACATATGGTTACAGAGTTATGTGAAAGTATAAAATTAACATGGGGTGGTCTGTGGCAATCATGTGCTTATGTTAATTTTATGATTGAAATGTAGGGGTGGAGTCTGGCCTGTTAATCTGGAGATAGCCATTGAGTAGCTGCTGAGGCATCTGTGTGGGCATGTCTTTCACCTGAGACTCCTGGGAAATCTCACGATATTTCCCTCGTGAAGATGAGAAGCTATCTCCCCCAGTTGTTGGGACTTAGAGAGATTATTAACCACAGGCAACACAGAGTGGTGTTGGCTGGGAGGCTGGAGTAGCTGGTGGAGAGACCACATGGCTTTGCCCTGATGAAGACAGGCCTCTGAAGCTGGAGTGGCATGCTGCTGATGGAGCTGAGCCCTGGAAGCAAAGAGCCATGGGGAGACCCCGGCCAGCGCCAGAATTCTGCACCCACTGACCTGTGACTTCCTTAGTCGGAAGCAGACTTTATAGACTGATTTCAGGTATATGGATTATTATTAGACTTATGACTTTGCATTGGACTGGACTGGGATGCTTTCTTAGTGTCACATTTCTTTTGTATATAAACCCTTTCCTTATACCTATATGCTTTTCTCTGAAATTTTGTTCCTCTAGTCTACCCGGACTAACTCACCGGCTATCAAAAGATAAAGCATCTAGGGTCTAAAAGACTTGTAAACAAGCGGCCATCTAGCTCAGAAGCAACAAAGCCCACAAGGAAGAAGCACCATGAGGTGTGCTTCTGTGTGACCATGAGGTGTCAAAGAAATCAGATATCAGGCATCAAAGAACTAAAATTTTCATTATTGTAAATGAGGGTGAGTATGGGTTGGAGACCCTAAGCTCATCTGTATAGGTAACAGACTTCCTCTTACAGAGGGATCATAGGGAAGAGACAAACCTGTTAGGATACAGTGTATCAATGATGAAGCATACAACTGTCCTCTAGTTCTTCAATGCTTTTTCCTTCCCACTATCATGATCTCAATTCTACCTTACAAATCCCATTAGACCAGAGGATGTACACTTGTACAGATAGGAGCCAGAAACATAGGGAATCCAGGACAGATGATCCCTTCAGGACCAGTGGTGAGAGTGGTGATATTGGCATGGTGAAGGGAAGGTGGGGTAGAAAGGAGGAATCAATTATAAGGGCCTACATATAACTTCCTCCCTGGGATACAGACAACAGGGAAGTGGGCGAAGAGAGACACCGGACGGTGTAAGATATGACAAAGTAATAATAATTGATAAATTATCAAGGGTTTATGGGGGGCAGCAAGGAAGGGGAAAATGAGGAGCTGATGTCACAGATTTAAGTAAGAAACAAATGTTATAAGAACGATGAGGGAAACAGATGTATGTATGAGCTTGACATACAATGGACTTATGTATGGATTGTGATAAGAGTTGCATGAGCCCCCAATAAAAGGATTTATAAAAGGGAAATATTAAACTATAGATCTTAATTTATTATGGGTTCATTTTTTTTTCTCACTAACCATCCCAAATTATAGAGTATAGTAGTACAACAAGGGAGTACCCCTTCCTCCCCCAAAATCATAATAAACCTACACTGGGCAGAGCTTTTGTAGTATACAATTTTTCCCCACTCGGTCATTATCAAACAAGTAGTTCTGAGTTAGTGCACCCTGTGGAATCTCCTGGGAAGGTTCTCTCTCTGGTCCGAGTGAATTGTTTCATAAAAACAATTTCATTTGGACTTTAGTTGGTGTGTGTCAGTGTGTGTGTGTGAGTGATGGCTGAAATAAAGGATCAGTGGGCAGCTGTGAAATTTTGTTTTCTGTTCGGGAAAACTGATGCAGAAACTGTTGTGATGTTGGACACAGCTTACAAGAACAGTGCTAGGGGAAAGACTCAAGTGTATGAGTGCTTTTCCCATTGCAAAAAAGGTGAAATGTCAATTGATAACAAACCTCATTCTGAGCATCTGGAAGCTTCCTTAATGAATGATAATACCAACTCATAGTGCATTTGGAGTTTGTTCCACCAAGTCAGAGAGTTAGTCAAGCTTTATTTAGAGTTTTTGAAAAGATTGCATAACAATGTGCAACAAAAAAGGCCTAATTTGTAACAGATGTGACCAGTTTGCCACCACAGCAATGCACCTACTCACTTAGGCATTTCAGTGTGACAATTTTTGGCACAAATCAACATGCTTCTCTTGCACCGTGCACTTTTTGCACCTGATCTCAGTCCATGCAACTTCTTTTTTACCCCACAAATGAAGAAGGACATGAAAGGACATTGATTGATGACATAGAAGAGGTGAGAGAAGAACTGAGGGAGGTTTTGTCAGTCATCCAAACAAATGAGTTTGAAAAATGTTTCCAAGAATGGAATCCCAGATTTGGCAAATGCATTACATATAATGGAAAGAACCTTGAAAGTGATAATGTTGTTTTTAAAAAAATTACAATACATAGGTTTGAAAAAAATATTCCTTTTTTGGTGAGTAGTCTTTCATATTTTATGTCTTACCAGTAAATGATAATATTGCTTTACAAAATAATAAACTAGATTTAAATGCACAGGTTCCTTATAATTTGTCTTCTAATCCTTGCTTTGATATTGTTGCTACTGTTATTTTGAGTTAGGTGCTGTTCAGTTAATTTCTACTTATAGCATCCACATTTGCCTGTGGAGTAGAGCTGTGTTGTAGGATTATTATGGGGTATAATTTTCATAGAAGCAGATCATAGGTCTTTCTCCCCAGAGCAGCTGGAAAAATTCAGAATGGCAACTGTTTAATTAATAGTGGAGCACTTACCCAATAGATCATCAGATCTCCTTGCTTTTTGAATAAAGTGACCAAAATTATAACTTACTAGGTTACCTTACTAAAAAATATGGTATAACCTGTAGGTTATCAATTTATGTTAAAATGAAAACAAAGCACTGTTAGACAAGGGATAAAAAAGTATTGGCCTTATTTTACATCATTATTCATTTGGATAATGAAATATTTTTCTCCACACCTCATACTACTTATTAATTTATTTACTTATTCACTTATTGTCCAAAAGATTCTCTACTGAATACAAACAGTTTACTATTCCAACTTACTGTTAGAGTTACAGGCTACTTCAATAGCAAAATACATAAATGCTGTTCTACAGAAGATTATATGAAGCTTAAACATGGTAAGAAGAACAAATTCCCAAATAACAAGTGACTGCCTTATAAACTGAACTGAATTAAGCTGAACATGTGTTCATAGAATCAAATGACTTAACAAGTATAGCAAAATCAGTATTGATGACATAGCATGTTATGAAATGAAAAAGAGAAAGTCATTAAAGAGTTAATATCTGAAGCCCCAAGGGACACAAGTGGTTAACTGTTCCACTACTAACTGAAAAGTTGAGGACTTGAGGTGAATCACAATCAATTTTTGTGATCTGTTTCAAAAAGGGCATACAGCCTTGAAAATCTGTGAGATATTCCTTTTCTGAAACACACACGGATTCATTATAAATCAAAATCAGCTTGGTGACAAACAACACTAAGGATGTGGCTAGATCTTCCTAAAAATATATTTTGAGTCCAACAAGGAAAATCAGGTAGTAAAGAAACTGATCTTACGATACCTGAATCGATGTACTACACTGATCACAGAAAGTAAATTACAAGGTACAGAGAAGAGAAGCTGAGGAATTAACTGATATAAAGAGAAGTGCCATGTGTGTTTAAATAGCTTGAAAGAGAGAGCACACAATAATTCCAACTCTTACCTTCAAATCACAAGAGGATTCACTGAAAATCACAAATGATGATTTGCCGCAGAAGGCAGAAATCAAAATCTGAAGCAAGGAAAATAGAGAGATACAGAGGAGGATAGGAGTCAATTTAACTTTGTCTGAAGAAGCACAATCGCATTCGTTTCCTTCTTGAAATTATTTTTAAGGTTAAAATGCATTTAGTTTAATGGAGAGATTTCTTTGTTCTATAAGTGGAAGGAACTAATAATGAAATCCAATGGCTTTTTCATACTTATTGTAGTTACTGGAAGTTTGCCTAATCTCTGGCTGGATGCGATGAAAGCTTTAAGAAGTAGTGTGTACATATTATATTATGAGTCTAAAATTAGCTGATAAGTATAGTGAATGAACTACCTACTTTACTTGTCTTTATTACCTGTAGAATAAAATATATGTATAATTAACTCTAGTTTAATTATGTTAAAGGTGACCTGCAAAAAAAATCATAAATTTCAATTGCCTCAGCTATGTGCTCCAGCAGTTAAATATCCTTTCTAGCTAAGCCAAGAGAAGTCAGCAAATAAGCTGATAAATAGTGACCCTTCAAAGTAATTTTTAAAGTCCTCAAAGTCAGAAGAACTCTGCCCTGTTTTAGCTTTGCCAATAATGCCATGGCTCACGTGTCAGCTAATGGAGGAAGTAAAGTCAAGAGACCTAGTAACCTTGTGCAGCTAACTGGCTTCATTCAGGAAAGACCACACACATATAGATATGAGTTAATAGACCGTTTTCTAAGTCCTAACCATACTTAAAATACTATAATTCTCAGGCAAAAGATAATGGAAAGGGGGGGGGGATAAAAGTGGCGTTGACAAAATGAGTCGGAATCAACTCAGTGGCAATGAGCTGCTTTTATATAATTCCTTTCAGGTTACTTTTTTTTTCAGTGATTGTATTGGGGGCTCTTACAGCTCTTATTACATTCCATATATCATTTGTATCAAGCATATTTGTACACATGTAGCCATCTTTATTTCCAAATATTTTCTATTTGAACCCTTGGTATAGGTTCCTCTTTCCTCTACTTTCCCCCTCCTTTCTTTAATCAACCATTTTATTTGGAGCTCATATAATTCCCATCACAATCAATACATATGTCAATTTTATGCAGACCACATTTGCACACTTGCTGCCATCATCACTCTCAAAACATCCTCCCTCCACTTAGGCCTTCAGTACCAGCTCCCCACACTTCCCCTCCTCCTCAATTCCCCTCCCCTGTGAAAACTTAATAATTTACAAATTATTACTTTTTTATATCATACATTGTCTGGGCTGTCCTTTTACTCACTTCCCTGTTGTCCATACCCCAGAGAGGAGGTTATATGTGGATCCCTGCAATTGACTCCCCCTTCTATTCCACCAAGTAAGTTGGTGTTTACTTAATTTTTTACATAGCTTCTGTGGATTTCAAAGAGGGCCATCAAGATTTATTTTATACACTAAAGTGGAAGTGAAAGTAACTTTCTTCTTACAGAGTAACTGTTGGTTGACTGACTTTTTCTCTCAAATGGACTCAGGATGCTGTCTTAAAAACAGATAACACCACTTTGTTGCTAAGGTATAGCTTTCTGAATCTTGGCTAGTCTGAATATCCAATGTGAAACATAACAGAGGTACTGTAGTAGCCAACACAGGTGTTTTTCTTTGTACGTATTTAAATTAAAGAAATTGAAGTCATCATGTATATTGATAAGGCATGGAGGTCTGGTGATACAGTGGTTAGGCAGATGTTCCTTCCAAAACCACCACAGGAGAGACTGATCTGTCTAGTCCTGTAAACAGTTAGCAGTCTAAGAAACTCACAGAGTACTGCTATGGGTCAAATTTGACTTGGTGGTGGAGAATATAAAATGCATATTTCTGCTGTCACTTTTATCCATTTTTTCTATAATCTTTTCCCTGAGAATGATAGTACTTTAAATATGGATAGGACAGGGTAGAACTGTCACTCAGGTTTCTGAGGCTTAATCTTGATGGGAGTTGAAAGCCTTGTCTTTCTCCTGCAGGAGTATTTTTAGCTATCATTATGAAAGCATACTCTTTAGATGCAGAACGATTTCACATATAGAGAATAAGGGTCAAGAAGACCAAATAACTTTTCCAAAGAGATTATTGCAAATTCTAAAATAACTTGACCAAAATTCTGAACTCTATGTTTCCTTTATTTTTATATGTAATTATTAGTGATAAACAGCTTTCTTCAATCCTGTCTTTACTTGCCATGTATTCTTTATTCATACATCTATACATATTAGATCCTCTTCAGGCCCGCTCAGTTGCATCATAGCCACAGCCTGAGAATTCCCCATGTAGGTACTCACTCAGAAATAGTCACTTGGAAAATGCCTCTCCAGCACTCAGGCCCTGTAATTCCTAAGAAATTCTCTTGTGACTTGTTTTGAAGCTTATGGTTGAGGCAATTGTGTGTTCTCAATTATGAGGCAATTACAACCACATAGAATTTCTCTCTGGATTAATAATTGCACACAGCTTACCCTCTGAACATCTTCTTTTCAGGTAATCAAGAATAAAACTGCATTTCTCTGAGAAGTTCCTCAAATACTCTCTAAGGTGAATTTTCTCCACAACATCTAACCTATATTTTTAGAACTCTTTTGAAGTTTGGATATCAACAATTTGCTTTTGGAAAGATTGTCCATTTCCATTTTGTTGACTTTAACTCACAGCAAGCCTATAAGACAGAACAGAACTGCCTCTTAGGATATGTAAGACTGGAAGCTTTACATGGAGCTCAGTTGTCAAGTGCTTGGTTGCTAATTAGAAAGCTGGTAATTTGAACCCACCAGCTACTTCGCAGAAAAAAGATGTAGAGTCGACTTATACAAATTTCCACCATTAAAAAAATAACCAACTACAGAGGAATGGATAAACAAGCTCTGTTGCATTCATACAATGGAATTTTATGCATCAATAAAAAATTGATATTTCTTAAATACCAGAAGACATGGACAAAACTAGAGAGTATTACACTTAACAAAATCAATCAATCTTACAAAGGTAAACATTTGATATCACTAAAATTACAAGGAGAAACAACAATGAGACATGCTTTATACATGGATAGACCAACAAGATTTTGATGGCTACAAAAATGTCAGGGACTGGGAGGAGGACAGGGATGAATAGAGATGAAGGGGGTAAGATCGAGGGAAGGGGAACACAAAATGGGAGGTTATTGAGAAATATATATATAAATAAAAATGTTTTATGGGAAAAATGTGAGATATAACTATTCATTTGAACAGCTGATAAAGGAGGAAAAGTAAAAAAAATATATATCCAACCTCTACTATGTCCTATAGGATCACGGTAGCTCAGAATACAACTCCATGAAGATGGTTTGGGGGTTGATCTTAAAATTTAGGGAAGCAGGGTGCCACATATTTCTCTGGTGGAGCAGATGTTGGATTTAAAAAACCAAACTTTCATTTAGCAGGCAAACATTTTAACCAGTGCACCACCGGAGTGGCTTTCTAGAAAGATTATAGACCAGGGAACTTGATGGAATAGTTTTACTCAGCCACATAGGGTTGCTAAAATAACTTGACCCCATTTCAAAGCAAAAGCAATGGTCAGGTAAGATTAGGCCAAACATCACATATATCATGTGATAAAGTTTAGTAAATTCCCAGGCATATCTCTTTGGAAGTTAGTTCTGATTCTATTTCTGTTTTCTGTTTAAGTTTTTCCTTCTAAAAGACACTTTGTGATAGTCTTCTAGCTTTTCTAGCATTGAAACAATTAAATAAGAATTATTCAATGCACAGTGGTTGTCATATAATCATTTGGCAATTTGAGAGGATTAAGAGTGAAGGGGTGAAGTCTAGTCTATTAATCAGGTCACAGTCAATGAGGCTTCTGTGTGGGCATGGTCTTTGGAGGATTCTGGGAAATCCTGTATTCCTCCTTGGAGGAGGGAGACACACATACTCTCTGCCCATTTCTTGAGGGACACATTCCCTGGAAGATAGATGACAAGACACATGGAATTATGCTAGTGTCCCCAGATGGAGGAACCAAGTAGAGACCCCTGCCAGCACTTAGATGCTTACAACACCACTAGATTCACAAGACTTCCCACCCACTGGCCTGTGATCTACCTGCATTAGGCATCATTGCATGTGTTTTGTGAGTCGGAAGAAGACTTTATAGACTGGTATCAGACATATGGGCTAATATTGGACTTATGGACTTGATCTGGACTTGGCTTGGTTGTTTTCTTAATAAATAAATACTCTTTATATGTAGCTGTTTCTTACACACATATGAATGTCTATGAATTTGTTTCTCTAGTCTACCCAGGCTAACAATACATTAATTAATGTAATTAATTACATTCAGTAATTGGGCATTGTTTAAGGAGATAGAGAAACAGAAAGAGCATTGGAAATTATTGACTTTTATACAACCCGTACTTAGGAACCAAACTTGGTAAAATATCTAAGAGTTCCTGGACCAAAAAGATGAACTAATATCAGAATTGGATTAAGAATGTGATAGATATCTCCCAGGTTCTATGAATCAGTTCAACTCATTACCTTTAAGTTTGTAATTTCCTATGAAACTGATATGGCTGAAGAAAATTAATAGGCATTTACTGAATGCCAGCATTACAAACACAAAGACAAGAACTCAGAAGAGCAGCTAGTCAAATCTTGAAAGTCAGAAAATTCAAAGCCCAGCTTCTTTTCTATTGGCTTAAATACTTCACCAAGGTTGGTCCCTAAGCGCAAGTTACACAAAAGTCACAAATATCGATAAGTGCATACATTATCATTATGAGCATGTTTATATAGTCCATCATCCACTGTCTATGTTACACCACATTAAATCTTTGTTATATCATTAGATATTTTCAAAAATAAATTGTAAGGGTCTGCATGCCAGAGGGCCTCTAGGCTTTTTGATTTCAGAAATTATTTGACATATTCATTTTCCAGATTATCAAAATGTTTAAACTATTAACAGGAGCTATGAAAATTCCTCCAGTAATCAATTCTGACGGAGAGAATTTTATTTATATATGACTTTTTTATTTAACATAGGAATATCTTTACAAAGCCCCATTTAAAGATTGATCCCTGACTGTAGGGTGGTAGAAAAAATATAATTAAAATGGTTACATTTTAGAAATTGGAGTAAGGCAACATTGAATGTGTAAATAATAAAAGTAAGACCCTCCTGGCATTTTCTTTGTAACTTCAATTTATGAAGATTCCAGCAGTGTTCTGCTTAACTTATGGACTTTAAAACAACCAAATTGAATTCTGATAGCTTAGCATTATGCGATCAGTTGGTCAGCTGATTAATGTAGATTATCACCTCAGTAGCTTTAGATTTCTATTACTGCATTGCTAACAGTTTGGTTCTTAGGCATTTTCAGCCACACCCCTGTGTGATATAAATGGTTACCTTAATATTAGAATTTTCCTTAGGTGAGATATAAAGGATTTATCTATATGTATAAAATAAAAGCAGAAAGCAAATATAGTCTCTCGTTTTAATTTTATGTCTATTATTTGAAGTGTCTGTCTTACAATACAAAGCTTTCTTTTGTTTTCATTTTTATGTCATGAGACTCAGCATACACTTTTAATAAAGAGGTTGTGGAAAACATTAATAATCTCTCAGTATGAAAAAGACTGTCTTTTTTTTTTTGGAAAGGATGAAAATTTGTGTACCAGAAGATTCTCAAGGGTTCAAGTTTCTATCATTTTGAATTATTAAATTAGAAGCACAGGTGAAACAAGTTTGGAATATAGAGATTTGGTTTTCTATTAGATTTCAATTTTTTATTCCACAATTGAGTATAGAAACAATAAATAAAACAATAAGTAGCAGTTAAGACTTTTGCTGAGACATTTGCCCATCGAAAAATAACACAACTTGAGTAATGAGAACTGAATATTTTGTAGGGTGATATCCTAAAATATTCCAGAGCAATTCAACTACTATCAAAATGAAGCTATTCCAGGATTGCAGTAGATATTTATTTTCCACTTTTCCTATTTGAGGACAAGGCTTCCTTCTATTTCATCAAATAATTGTGATAATTGTTATTTGTGTCAACCTGTCTAAGTCAAGATTCTCAGTGGTTTGGCAGTGAAGGGCAAATAATGCCCCTATCATAGGATCTAACACAGTATATTTCACTTGGTAATGGAGTCTTCTATGAGCAATCAGTTGTAAGAAGATTAGGGTGGAGTGCCATCCCCTAACTCAGGTCATAGTCTTGATACAAGTGAAAAGAAATTTTGTCCATAGTCTGCTTTCTATATTATGACCCTGTAGAAAAGTTTGCGTGTTTTTGCTGGGTCTTGGTCCTGCTCCTCATTCATATGCACTCCAGTTCTCCGGACTTGAGCCAAAGGCTTGCCATATTGCTTGCCGATCCTGAGAGCTAACAAAGACCTACCATCTGAATGGTGGCCTTGGGGTGTTCACTTTTCTTGTCCTTAGCCTGATTCCTTGACCCATATTCATCCCATAACTTAAGCGGTAAATGCTTTTAAAGTACCATCAAATTTCTATGTCTACTGTTTATAAGAAATGAAATATAAATTTCATAGTTGTGTTATGGCACAGTGTTTGTTTTTTACCATATACCCTCTTGCTATAGTCTTTTTAACTCCCATCAAAGAACAAGGTTGCTGCATTAATTCTCACTCATAAAAAATGTACAACTGAAAAAAACCCTGGCCCTAATTTACCAGTGGTTCTCAACCTTCCTTATGCCGCAACTCATTAACACATTTCCTCATGTTGTGGTGACACCCCAACCATAAAATTATTTGCATTGCTACTTCATAACTGTAGTTTTGCTACTGCTATGAATTGGGTGACCCCAGTGAAAGGGTTGTTCAGCCCCCAGGGGATCAAGATGCACAGGTTGAAAACCGCTGCCCTAAACAATTCTCTAAGCCCTATTTAAATAACCCTTACCAATCATTTGGTCAGAATTTTAAAGAAATAGAATAATCAGACTGTCTAATATTAATTCATCAGAGGCCTTCTTATCATTTTCCCTTTCACACATCACAAATTAACTTTCCCCCTGTTTCATTTGCATCTTGAACAATTCTTTTTACAATTACAATGAACATCTTCAACAATCACTTACACCTGAATCATATAAACCTCTCAACCCTCCCTTCCTGAAAAAGAGGAAACTATTCACTATAAATCTCCCCTTGTTTCATTTCTTGAGTCTTAAGAACACCCATGAAAATGTATAAGCCAGCCACGTCATGATGTTATGGACACCCAATTTTGGATATTCAATTTCTAAATTGACTATGTTTATTTATCCAGTATTCTGACGAGGCAAGTAGATCCTTTGACCTGCAAAACTCCATTTTCAGCTGGGAATTTGGGTGTCTGCTTTTTCCTTCCAGCTGCAGTTGAACATCCCTGGCATTATTTTCAGCCACTGCTGGGAGGAATAACCATAGCAACTGTGTTAGTCCGGGTAAATTAGAGAAACAAACTCATAGACATGCATATGGATATAAGAGTACGGTTTATACACAAGAGGAAGAGGGCATTAAGAAAACATCCCACTCAGTCCAGCTCAAAGTCAGCAATCCAATATTAGCCCATGTGCCTGATACCAGTCTATAATGACTCCTTCCCATTCACAAAGTCACAGGTTGCAGAGTCCGAGCTGGCACGGGTCTCCCCATGGCTCCTGGCTTCCAGGGCTCAGAGTCCTTCAATAGCATCCAGGGATGGTAGAAGCAACTCAGCACTGGCAGGGGTCTCCACATGACTTCTCTAGCTTCAGACATCTGGTTCAGTCAGGGTAAGGCCGTGTGGCTTCTCCTCCAGCTCCTCCAGCTCCTCGGACCCTGCCATCTTGTCTTGTCCATAATTTGTCATCTCTGAGACTAACTCCCAACAACTGGGGAGATGGCTTCTCATCTCCATGAGAGAAATATCTCAAGATTTCCCAGAAGTCTCAGGAGAAAGCCATGCCCACAAGGAGGTCTCATTGGCTACTCAATCACTATCTCCAGATTAACAGGCTAGGTTCCACCCCTCCATCTCAATCATGAAATTAACATAAACACATGACCACTACAGCAATCATCTAAGAGTTATGTTCTACTTCTCATGTTGCTTCTTCTTTCTCTTATGAAGCCTCATATTTCCATGTGTCTGGGAGATTTGCAATAAATACCACTCATGATGCCAACAGAGGAAATGGCATGGGGGCCACATCTGATCTCCTCTGACTACGTAAAGGAGAAGGAAAATCCAAGTGCACACCTACCCCAGGTCAATTGACACAAGGGAGAGTTCAGACATTCCTCTACCTTCTATCCTTTTCCTCATATTTGACATCAACCATACTTCCCATGGCACTCCCCTTATCTGCTGATTCAATAAGATGTTTCTTTAGTCACACAGAATTCAAAGATAATGCAGTTATTACCCAAAACTAAAATAAGAAAAAATTAAGGATACAGTTTTGGTCCAAAGCAGTGCAACTTTTCAGTTAGCAGTCAAATAATTTAACAACCTATTACCTGCCCTAGTGACCCTTTTAAATATTAAAACATGTTTATTATTTTATACAGCTAATAAGTAAAAGCAATAAAAGAGGTACCCAAGGATAGATCATGTTATAAGAAACTATTTAGGAATATTAATAAAAATAGTAAATAAGACCTGTCAGAAAACAAGACTATTATTTAAAGTCTTTCCATACTGCTTCTCAATTGATATATTCACTTGCAAAATTCAATATTGTTCTCTTATATCTGAGCATCATCACTTGGGTGATTTCTCCTTAACCATCATTTCACTGTAAAAGTAGGCTCTCACTCCTTTAGAGGTTGTCATTGCATTTGTTACATTAGAAACAGCTAGGTGACTGCTCTTCTCTGAACATATTATATTTATCTATGAAAAACCACTTTCTGCTTATGCTGAACATACAGAAATTGTTCTGATGATATTTTAGTCACTCAGGAATTGCATAAATCTTGGAATTTTTTAGAATATTTTCCATGAATGCTCTAATAATCATCTATATCAATTTGGTAGTTAAAAGTGTCATTAGAGCTAAGCAATTTTTCTTCAAGTGCTTTCCATGGAAGTGGTACTTCTTCACTATTTCAGTAATTTACCTCCCAAAACTGAGAAATTATAATTTATTTCTATTTTAAAATTCAATACAACTTACTTTTAAATGTTCATCTTCCATTACTTTTCTTTCAAATGTGTTGTCATGTTTTCTAAAATTTTTTTTATCCAAATTAGTGATTTTATAAAATTTTCTATTTTTGAAAGTTTCTGAAATAATGAATTCATTTCTATTGGTTCATTGTGTATTAGCTTTCTGCTGATGTCATGTATAGGGGGACATCAAAATTCTCACAATATTTCATGAGAATTTGGGGTGCAATGCAAAGCCAAAAAAAATGGCAAGTTGTAACTCTCTGGTTGTTTTTCTTTGTGTGTTTTATGTTTGTTTCCTGAAGCAACAAATGGAAAGGGATAAAAATTTAGCATTTCCTCAAAAGTATCCAAAGCATTTCTGAATTGTATTATAGACATTACTGAAGTTGAATGAACACTTCCCTAACAAGCCCCACAATGTATTTACTGTGTATTCTTTGTGGTTTTTGCAACAAAATTTCAGATGCAGTCGGGAACTATTGGAGATGGCAGAACTGTGAAGTTAGGGGAAGTCAAACAATACCACTACCACATCAACATCGCATGTGTCTAGAATACAGTTACTACAACACTACAAAAGAATTTAACTCTTTTTAAGTATAGTCACTCTTAAAAATTTAATAAAAATACATGCATTTGGGGGAATATATATTTGATATAGAAAGTATTATCACAAACCTGTGCTGGTTTCGGAGCCCAATGATAAAGTATAAACAAGGTAGGTTTCTAGAACAATTCAAAGGCCCTGGGCTGAAAATTATGGTTCAATATTTCTCCCAAAGGAATAGAAAAGCATCTGGCAGAATCTGCTCAATTACAGTATAATTTCATAATAAATTTTAATGCAACTTAGTGTTAGTTCCCAATGTGTTTATATCTATTAGAGGATGGTTTCTGTGATTATTCACCATAGAAATAGACAAAGCAAAAATGTTCAGCAATTCTCTCATGCTCTTTCATTAAATAATTAATGGATAATTGCGTAGCCTGTTACTATATTACTGATGGTCCCAAGCATCTCTGAAAAGCCAGCTATCTTGCTTTGGCGTACTTTAACATATGTTAGGAAACTTTCCTTTGGCTCAGGGCCATGCTGAAATGATCTTTACAGTCACTCCCAAGGCTGCTCTGAATAGTCCACAGTCTGTTCCTTTCTACTTGTCATCTTCAAAGATACCTTATGTTCTCTCACTGGCAAAATGTTCTCTATTACTTGGGGAAATAAAATAAATTGTATTCTCTGTCTCTGTTCTATCTCTGCTTTTCATTTACTTCTAATTAATTGCTTATTTTGGGGGACTATTAAAATTTCCTTATTTAAAAAAAACAGTTGATTACTATGTAAATAAGCATTTCCAATAAGTGCTGCCTAGCCTTGGCTCCTATAACTAAGAATGTGCACTTTCTACTCCAACCCCTATGTGTTCTTGAATGGTTCTTTAAGCTTGAGTTAAATAATTATCGATATCAATTATCAATAGTTTTTCTATTTATGAAGATATGAATAAAAGATTGCTAAAAACATAAAATGTTTTATTTCAAAATTGCAAAAAGATAGAAGTCATATTGTGGAAATAACGCCTGTTTTAGGAAGCTCTATACTGGGCACTTATGAACTATTGGGTTGCAATCTGTAAGGTCCGCAGTTCAAAACCACCAGCCACTCAATGGGAGAAAGACAGGGCTTAGTACTCCCATAAAGAATAGTAGTTTCAGAAACTCACAGCGCTATTTCTACTCTGTCATATATAGGATTGCTATGAGTTGACATCAATGCAATGACAGGGAATTTGGTCTTGTTTTATTATTTAAAAATTGAGGCCACTGAATATATCAAATATATATATATATATATATATATATAGCCATCAGGGAAATAAGAATTGTAATTCCATTTCTATGCAATAAGCAGCTTGGAAATGTGAACTTAGAAACGTACAAGGGGAGGCAGTTCTTCAATAAAGGAAACATTTAAGAGGATATGCACGCCAGAACAAGAGCTAGCTTGCTCAGCCTGTTGTTTTTGCTCAATAGGCTAGATGTTTCTTGCTTTAGCTAGGAGTCTTGCTTAGTGCTCAGCTCTGAATTTCAGACTTCGCTCCTGTTCAGGAGTATATACCTTCTGGAGGGCAAAACACAATCCTTGATGGCTGCTTGAAGCAGGACTGCATAGAAAGAATGAATTGTTTCTCAGAGCAGGAGTGGCCAAATCCCATAGACTCTTTGTTTCGAATTTGAGATGTGGCATTATCACTTATGTTCAGTAAGCTGATGAATGAAGTAACTGAAATTTTAATAATAGGTGTTTGAATGGCAAAAATCATGGATATTTAAACTTTTCTATTTCAACTTACTCTGTTTGACTAAGAGACTGACCTGTTTTACTTTGACAGGTTGCCTTCTAACTCATATGTTTTATATTTGTTTTGTTTCTCTCTTTTGATTAATACACATTCAGGATGGTGGGAGCACCATCCTTCAATCTCCCCAGTGTTTAAAATGTGTGTTGGGGTGGGTCTGTTAGAGAAACAAATATAATGATACCCCATGCATTAAAAAACTTTATATCAAGATATAATGGAAGATATAATGGATATAAAGGAAAAAGGTATGCCAACCCAGCCCAACTCAATTTGATACTTTGGACTTTGACATCTCTTTGCAGACTCACACAGGCACATACAGAAATGCAGAATGCAGAAAGATCAATGACTGATTGGAGCAAAGTTGTGTGGACGTAAGGTCACTGGAAACATGGGAGGGCACTGGCAGGTCTCAGGAAACAGGAAAGTAAAGGGACAAAGAGTGGTGACTGCGACTTCCCCAGTATAAGAAATCCTGAACCCCTAGTAGGCATCCTCAGACTGTGACTGGATTGACAGGTAGGATTATAATTCTACATTTTTATGCATCTTCAAGTTGACATAAATATGTCTAACTATCACAAAACATAAATATTTATTGGGGGTGAACAAAAAATAATTCCAAGACCTTTCATATCTAGTCCCTTATTTTAAAAAAAATGGAAAAAAAGTTTCAATTATCAACTCATCTTTTATTTATTCTTAAATTTTGGATTTAAGATAAAATCTTCCCACACTTCTCTACTACCCTATCCAAACCTCGGACCTCTGTCTTTAAGGTGATTTTGACCCATAATGATCCAAATAAAGTTTTCAAGACTATCAAGTTTTTCAAGCCTATCAAGACTATCAAGCCTCAAGTTTTTCCTAAAAAGCAATTAGTGGGTTTGAATCACAACTTTAGTGTGCAACAGTCAAATATTTACCCAACAGCTCCACCAGGTTAATTAAGAAGTAAAATACTATAAATCTTGTAGATTTTATACAGGTATTTTGTTTACATCTGTATGGCTACAATCATTAGATGTTGATTTCTTTTTTGAATCTCTATGCTTTTGAAATAGTGACATTGAAATACCTATCTACCAACTGTAAGCTTAAGCTTTACAAATGAGTTTTATCACTCTCCTTATGTGGAAATTGCCATATCTCTGTCAGATGAGTTTCCGTGCTATGTCCTTTCCTGAAATACTGTTCTGACTCAATGTGACTGATGTGTGTTCCCAGTGTACCTCCTTAGAGTTTTCATGGACGAAACCTTTATTGGAAGAAAGCTAACAGGGCTTTATTTTGTGGGCATATCTGAATGCAGTTGAGCCATCAACATTTGAGCTACCAGTCATGCTTGTGATCCCTAGTATCTTTTTATTTTGTTACTCAATCTCATTGAGGTCTTGTATTCATTTCTTTAACTGCACTATCTTTGAGGGTGTTAAGTGGTATTGTTTTAATTTGCATGTCTCTTATGCTAGAGACCTGGAATATTTTCTCATTTTATTGGTCATTTGTATTTCTGTCCTTGAGAAACTTCTGTTCAGTTTCTTTGCCCACCTCCTTAGTGGAAAAAAAATTCTTGTTGTAAGTTAGCAGAGTATTATAAATTTTAGTAATAAAACTTTGTCTGATATATCATTACTAAGGATGTTTTCCCAGTCTGTGGGTTCTCTCATTACTCTCTTGGTGAATTCTTTCTATGTACACAAGTGTTCTATCTTTAGTATATCCCACTGGTCAATATGTGCTTCCTTCTGTGTTTGTGTCCTTCCCTATTGCTGCTAGCGTATGTATTCTCTGATTTGTTCTCAAAGTTCTGTTTCGTTCCAATTCCCTCATTGATGCTCCTAATATTTTGAGGTTTTATCCCTATGTCTGTGATAAACCTTGAGTTTATTCTTGTGCATGGAGTAAGGTAAGGGTCTTGATTCATTTTTATGCAGATATGTATCCATTTTTTCCAGCACCATGAAATGAAGAGGGAATCCACTTTCCATTTGGTATATTTTGAGCTCTTCTTTTCAAAGATCAGTTGTCTGTATGCTGATGATTTTATTTCTGGATTTTCAATCCTTTTACATTGGGTTGAAAATCTATCATTATAACACTACCACACTGTTTTGATCTCTGTGACTGTTTAGTAGGTGCTAAAGTTGGATAAAACAAGCTCTCCAACTTTGTCCTTCTTCTTGAGGAGTTCTCTACTAATTCTCAGTTTCTTGCCTTTCCATACGAATTTGGTAATCTGTTTTTGAAATTATTTGAAGAATTATGCCAGAATTTGCATCAGGATAACATTGAATTTATATAGTGCTTTGGGTAGAATGGTTATCTTTACAATACTGAGTCTACCAATCCATGGACATGGGATATCCTTCTGTTTGTTGAAGTCACCCTTGATTTCTTTTAATAGTGTTTTGTAGTTTTCCTCATACAAATATTTTTTTGTTTTTTTCAAGTCAGGTATATTCCTAGATATTTCAATTTGTGCTTGGCAAATGGTGAAGGGTACCACCATTTGGATCCCCTCTTCTGTAGCCTTGTGTGATGTATACAGTCGTCCAATAGACTTCGGTATATTGATTTTGTTTTTTGTGACATCACTGCCCTAGTGGGAGTAGGAAATCCATCCTTGCTCCTGGAGAGCTGCTGCTGGATTTGAACCATCAACCCTGTGGGCCGCAGTCCCACACACAACCACTATGCCACCAGAACTCAGCCTGTTTATTGATCTTGTAACCTGTCCTTCTACCATATTTCTATATTGCTTCCTGCACTCCTCTCCTAAGTTTTTCAGGATTTTCCCATAAATAAGATCATATCATCTATAAATAATGATAATTTTCTGCCAACACAGAATAGAAATTATTTTTGTTTCCAAGGACAAGCTCAAATTTTCTAAGTCTACATTTTCATGAAAATACCCTTGATCAAATAACTCGATAATCTTCATGAACCTTTTTACTCTATGTACGTTTCCTTACCCCACTGTTTTTGATCAAATCCATACTTCATTCATCCTCAAGCTTCCATGTGAATTTAAGGAATCTTTCTCTCATTGACAAACTGATTGTTTTCAATTTTCTAGTTTTGTAATCCATGGAAGATAAAAATAAAATTATACAAAAACCAACTGACCAGTTGCAAAATCAGGGGGTTGCATAGTATGTCTCTTCTAAACATGGGACTTGTAATTTTCAAATGAGCTAAAAGAGACACTTGCCCTTTGTCTTTGGATCTCCACACAGGGAAACTCTTACTCCCATTACTGATTCTGAGAGGGTTTGTCTTTCCTGAATTCCACATATTAAAAACTGTCATCTGTGCCACTGTTTGTACACTGGTCTAGCGGGATGTGCAAACTAGGACAGAAATCATAATAGTAGGGAAGGATTAAAGAATTAGAGGAGTGCTGTGTGTTTCATTGGTGTTGAACTACCCCCAGTGGTATTTTCTCTCCTGTGCATCCTCTCTACAGGAATGTCCAATTATCCACGGATGGACTCTGGATCTCCAACTTGACCCCTCTCTCTCATCTCGATGAGGTTGTTTATTTTTAAACTTCCTATTTCTGTAACCAGTTAGACCTCTTGATCATGAAGGTTGGTGTGTTTCTTCCATGTGGACTTTGTTGCTTCCCTGCTATATGGCTGCTTGCTTGACTTGAAACTTTTAAGATCACAGATGCTATATGTTTTAATAACTGGGCATTATCTGCTTTCTTCACCACAATTGCTTATGTACCCAGTTTGTCTTCATTATTGTCAGGAGAGGGGGTATCACCCAGTACCACATTATTAAAACAAAGTATTATTGTGTTGGGAGAATATTTAAGTAGAGACCCAGTGTCCATTCACTGCCTCAATGTATTGCTATATAAATGTAGGTGGGTAAGCCAATACTCCTATTTTATGTATTAATACGTACCTCTACACATACTTTTCCTTCCTAGTTCTTTTATCTATTCCCCTTTACCTTCCTCCTGTCCCGCTATCATGTTACTGCATTTTGTCTCTCAGTAATTCCTCACAGGTAGATTACATCTGTTCCAACACTACCAGGAACTCTATGACCCTTTGGAATCAATTTTGGATCCCTAGTAGTTCCTTGTCAATGGCCTTGTTTGTTTGCTCACCTCCCTCTTCCCACCACCTCCTCCTCCCCCAAGATGACAGAAGCATTGGTCCTGTTTCTCCTTGGGCTTGCTTCCCTTGCCTATCTTATGCAATGAAGACAAAGCAGCCACCAACCACGAGACCAACAGCCAGCAACAGCAACTGAAAAAAGAAAGAAAGAAAAACAAAAACCTATACATAAATCCTGGTCCTTATGACTTCCTTCCCATTTGTCTGGCAGGGCTCTAAGCACTGTCCTTTCTAGTCTAGTCTATTTTGGGGATTCCTCAGGGGATTTGTGACTTTGCTCCCATTGCTGGTTTGGTATGTTCTCTTCTTGTTCTGCCCCACTATAGGGGAATTCAGACCAGACTCAGTTTTTGCGAAGTGCCTCCAGTTTTGTCCTTTGTGAAGCGGTGCTCTAGTTCGGGGACATCATGGCTCAAGTTGTTGTCGGCTCCACAGTCCTCTCTGCATTCTAACAGCTCAGAGCAGGGATATTGTCCTCAGGACTTGGTGTGTCAGGATGGGATCTAGTCCTTCCCCCTCTCTCTTTCATTCTTAGTTTGCTCGCATTTGGGTGGGACAGGTCAGCTCTTTTCTCCAGCCTGTAGCTTTAGTGTTGAGCTCTGTTGTGCTTTCTTCTAGAGAGGGGTCAGCATAGCTCAGATTAGGCCAGGTACAAGAGTCCTCCCTGTTAATTTGGTGCTTCAGACTGTTATTTTGCCCTCAAGGTTCTATGTACCATGATGAGGTGTGTATGTCTTTTCCTGTGACGACATAAGCAATGCCCTTCCTGTGGATGGTAGGGCCCTGCTCCCCGAATGCCATCATCCCCACCCCACCCCCAAGTCCTTATCCTCTTCTTTATGTTGGCATGCTGTGTGTATCATTAGGCTTGAATTGCCCTCTCCCTATGTGCCTATACCTCAACCCGTAAGTTATGTATTAACCTATTAAGTAGTACTTTCTTTGGTACTCACTGTGCTGACTGGATTTACCTCAGTGGACACATATACTTTTCCTTTTGTGCTTGGCTAACTTTGCTTAGCATGATTTCCTCCAACTCTTCCAATGAGATGACGTGCTTCATGTGCTCATCTCTGTTTTATAGGATTGTGTGATATTCCATTGTGTGTTTGCAGAATAGATCCTTGAACTGAGCAAAGTAGTAGAGATTGCCATGGGAGGGATAGTACATATCAGAATTGTTAAAAAAGAGGAAGCATGCATATGATTGGAACACAAGATGATGTAAAATTTAGAATCATTCAGAGCATTTACTTCAAGTTCATATTTTTAACCTATCACCCTAGCTATTATGAACACTCTCTTCAAAGGAAATTTATCACAAAACATATCTAGACATTTTTTTCTTTAACAGTTTTTCAATCAAATGACTATTTATAATTCAAAGCAGACTTAGAAATAAAATTCTCCACACCCAGTTTTAGCACCTGAGATAAATGAAATCAATGTTGATACTTTACATGTTATAGAGGAGAAAAAAATAATTTTCTCAATTTTGAGCAATTTGGGTCTTTTATGTCCAATTAATTCAAGAGCATTTGAATTTTTAAATTAGATTAAACTTTTCCCCAGTAATCCCTTATCATGAATATTGTGAATAATTATAATAAATAATTTGGAAGGATATACTTTCAGGCTGAAATATGAAATTATCTTTCAGAAGATGTGACATTTTATAAAAATGAATATTTATGATAGCCTTACAGAAGATGTAACTGTCTGCAGTGCAAACATGATTTTTTAAAAGGAATGTATTTTATTTAATTCTTCTTTAACCTATTAAAATCTTGACCCTATTTTCCATTGAACACTTAGTAGTACAAAAGGTGGAACACAGAGAGAAAGAATGATCCAAGGTAGAAATCCATGAATTTATATGTAATTTTGTGGCTAATTTTTCTGTTATGAGCCCTATATATATAATATTGATTAAATGAAAAAGGCTAAGAAAAAACTTCCATTCAACAAAATTATTCCCATAAACTATCCTATGTTTTTTTTACAAAGAACAATGATATGTATAATAAACTCTGAGGGACATTTTTCTTTTTTTTTTTACTTTTGTACATCAATTATCTTGCATTTATCTGGATTCATCTTCAAATCTGTCATTTATAGTTCACAAGATTAATGTAGGAAAGGCCTGTCTCCCAAATTTTACTAAGTTTTAAAGTTGGTAATTTCATTCCTATTCAACCAAGTGATGAAATCCAAATAATGCATCCCAAACCTGAATTAAGTGTTTTCATATTGTAGCAAGGTAACCCTGGTGGACCAGGGATTTGCACTAACATCAAAATCACTAGTTCAAATAATTTCATTCTTCCGTAAAACTTATAGTCTCAGAAAACCACAAGAGCAGTCTGCTCTGTCCTATTGGATGGTAAGAAGTTGCAATTAATTTGATGGCAGTGAATTATTTTGCTTTGTTAATACTGTGTCAAGGATGGTGGGACGTAATATCCCATACTTGGTTGTCTTATCAGGAAAGACTAGTTCCTACATTCTTGATGACACAGAAAGCCAGAGAAAAAGAAGACACTCAACAAGATGAGCTGACACCGTGGCTACGAATGTGGACTAAAGCATACAGACAGTAGTGAGGAAAGTACAAAGGGTAGACAGAGTTTTAATCTGTTGGGCACAGTTGGTAAGAGATGATGTTGCATATGCTCTTCTATAAACATAGAAATAGATACATAGTAGCCTGCTACAGGCATATGTATATCCTTTTGTATAATTGGAAATATATGTGATATATAACTAAAAAAATTAGTGTATCCATAAAAACCAATAAAGGCATTTTTAGCAAAAAAACACATTTTCTTAATTGTTGTTGAAAGTATGCATAACAACACATACACCAATTCAAAAATTTTGGCATGTCCGCTTCATTGATATTGATTACTTTCATCAAATTGTGATTCTTTTCCTGTTTTTTTTGGTGGTGGGGATGGGGCAGAATCACTGCCCTCTAGTAGTGGGAGTAGGAGGCCCAGCCTTGCTCCTGGAGAGCTGCTGCTGGATTTGAACCTCCAACCCAGTGGGCCACAGTCCCGTGCACAACCAGTACACCACCGGGGCTCAGCCCTCTCTTCCTCTTTTTCAAAGTTTTTCTTGCCCATTATCAAAAGCTCACTGACCTTCCCTTCAATAATCCTGTCTAGCCTAAGGACTGACATAGTCACTTTGGTGCTAAATACCAATTATTCAAAAGAGCACAATAGGGGAAAAGAGGAAGCAGGAAACCTTACTCTATAAAAATTACAGCCTTGAAAATGCTATAGTTCAGACCTACTTAATCCTCTAGAACTATTATAAGTCAGGATTAACTCAAGGGCAACCAATCTGGTTTTAAACATGCTTGATTATCCTTTCACCCAAACTGGTCTAAATAGCAAATATTTAGCCTATGCTCCGATAACCTGATTTCAAATTCTTGGTCCACTTTTTAAAAACAAATTCCAAAGCTTTTCTGTTTGTCAGTCGTCATTTGAAATGAGAATAACATTTCAAAGGATTATCCTGAGAAAAATTGATTCAATTTCTTTAAATAATTTTCAATAGGTTCATCCATCATATATGCTTATAAGTACTGCTGTCCTAAGGTACTATTAGTGGATTCCTACCCATAGGGAGCCTGTACACAATAGAGCAATCCCATGTCCCTCGCTGTGCGATGCTCAGAATTGTTCTTATGCTTGAGCTCATTGTTGGAGCCACTGTGCCAACCCTTCACTTGATGCCCTTTCTCTTTATCACGGCCCCTCTACTTTAACAAGTGTGATATCTTTCTCTAGGGATAAGGTCTCTCTTGACCAAGTCCAAAATATGTTAAATGAAGTTTAGCAATCATCACCTCCCAGGCACACTCTGACCATACTTCTTCCACAACAAATTGGTGTCTCCTTATAACAATCTAAATTATTTTCAACATTCATCTCCAGCACCACAATGTAAATGAATCTATTCATCTTTGATTTTCCTCATAACACATAAAGGAATTGCAAACAGAACATAAAAATCAGAGCACAGTGTTCCAAAACAACATTATCTAATAAATAAATAGACTCACTCGTTGTGTGTTTTAAAGAAGAATTCAGGAGATATGCTTTAAAATTTAATGCATTAAAAATAATATCTCAGTGAAATATTTGGGATATTTCATTTTCTTGCTTCTGACTAAGGATACTTTTAAAGAATTTTTGATCTAAATATTCAGTAGTGTTGTCTGAGCACCTTCTGATTCTTCTGGTCTCATAACAAAGAAAGGGTTTGTTCATAGAAGCAATTACTCACACATTTAATTTCCTCTTTCTATGTCTGATTCTCCCTCTTCCTGTGCTGTTTCAGGAAAACAGATACTGATTGCCATACGTTAGATGCTGAGTTCAAGCCATGAAGGTCCCAGGCACAACTCAACAAACTAGAAGGTAAACCGGAAGTACTAAAAGTAGTTCTGACCCAATCACTTACTATAAGATGTTTCATTGTACATAAGCAGCATCTGTCACTGGTCTTTGCTTGTTTTTTTTTATAAATAGAATATGATCTCATTCACCAACAAACTTATTTTTGTTAAAAATTAACAGTCTAAATAACTGTAATGGACAATATTCTTGCTCAATTGAAAATATTTTAAGTGTCATAAATTAGGTAGAACACTAAAATAAAATCAGGGGAAAAAACTATATATCTGTACTATCAAAACCACCCCTCTCCCACTGCCAACTATTTTTAAGAGTGGCTTGTGTGGGCGCATGATAAAGATCTATCTTGCCATATTTCCAACCATGGACCCATTTCTGATTTAGAAAATGTCTTCGTTACCTTGCACTGTCAGCAAGAATAATATCACATATGAAGGTTTGCAAAGCGGTGACATTCATATTCTCACTGTGCTGGAAGCTAAGAGTCCAAATCAAGATTTTTGTGATGTCTTTTCTTTCGGTGACTCTGTTCTAGTTCCTAATACCTGCTAAGTCTTCTTTGGTCTTTATTGTTTCCAGTCCATTGTGCTGTGCTTATTCAGCTCTTGTCATAACTCAGAAGTTGTTAGGAATAAAGTCCACCTTATTCTGCTATAGGTTCATGACCATTGCAAAAGAAAACAGCTGCATCCAAATGTGGTCATAGGTACTGGCACAGGATTTCAACCCATACTTGGATGACATAGAGAACCTTACAGAAGCAGGAAGGCAGGAATTAATCCTTATAAGATGCTGGAAGTTCTATGCCAAGTTGAAAATTCCCATTCAAAGGCCAAATAAGTGAATCTGGGGCTCCTACTAATGAATGAATGTATTTGTCAGATATACAAAAGTGATAATATATCAGTGTTATCAGGTAGCAACATTGGGACATAATGATTCCCATGTGACATGCCTTCTAGTTTTAACATTTTAATTCATTCCATACCAAAGAAACATCTTGTTCTGTACATTGAAAGGGCCAAAGGACAGGATTTTCCCCTTCAATGTTCCTGATAATGACTTTCAAATGATGGTATTTATGCATGAGCAGAAGTCACTTTTCAAATGATAATGTAACTGAATTTATCATCTTTTTCTGACCTTTAAGTGACTTTTGGAATTTGGCTCACTTATCTTTCTTACTTCTTAGTTTTGCCATTCTCCCTCAGTTTCTGAGACCTTCAAGTCAGGATTGTAGGGTGACTTTCTTTAAAGAAATTACCCGGGCATTAAGGCCTTGTCTGTTTTGGATCAAGGCATCAGAATGTGCTTCTGTAGAAAATTAAAAACAAGGCTTTAGAGTTTAATTTAATTTTTAAATCTTCCACAAACTTAGGCATTTTTGCCTCTCAGCTAATATCCTATGCAGATTTTATTCTATATTTTAATTATATACTTCCCATACAGCCATAATACACTTCAAAAATTTTCAAGATTCTGACATTTTACTTAAACTTAATTAAGCAAAGTGGTACTTAGGGAAGGCTTGCAAAATTTAATAGTCATACTTACTTCACATTCTCATTGTAAATTAATAAAATTACCCAGTGAGAAATGCAGATTATTAAATAAAGAACTTAATTTTTTAATCAATTTTCTATTTTGGACTTTGAACTGAAATAACGAGTAAGGGAAAGAGTATTTATCTCTAAGTATAAAAGTTTCAAGATTTTTCTGAAAATTTATCAGCTAGAGAGGGAAGAAGATGGCATCCAGTTAGATTTACCCTCCCAGATTTTCTGGGAGAATAGAAAATTGGGAGAGTAACTCTGCCTGGCATCCAAGGTGCTCTACACCAAGGAGGTACAGTCACACATCCCCTGAGGCACTTCAGTTGCAGCAGGAAACACAAGAAACCATCCTAGGTGCCCCAAGTCCTGTGAGACACAGCACTATGATTTCCTGGGAGATCCACAAGTGAAACACCATCTTCAAGGGATCAGAGCCACCCAACCAGCATGCTGAGATGATTATCTAAATCACATTGCAAGTAGCAGAACACTGGATGGCTATGGTAAGCATGAAACCACAGAAAGCTACAGCAGTAGATTGACACCATCCTACCCGCCAGTGCAGCTATCTGCAAATAGTTTGAAGAAGCATTCACGAATTTTCTCCCTCTCCCCTTCTCCCCAGAGAGACTCTGTGCTCTTCCACTGTGGAAGATCGTAGCAGTCTCCCCTACAACAACACCAAAACAGCAACCAGCCACAACAGCCTCAATGAAAAGCCAGGAGAAACAGATGACAATCCCGGAAGAAGTCACGAATCTTATGACGTACATTGAAGAAGCACACATTGACCTACCACAGAAAGAAGGCTTCAGAATGCTGCTTGAAGTCATACAGGATATGAGGGAAGCAATCCAGAAAAAGGAGGAAATGACAGCGGAGATAAAGGCAATGCACCAGAAGGAAATAAATACAAGATCTAAAGGATAAAATAGCAAAATCTAGTACCTAATTAATAGACTTTGCCAACAGATGAGGAGACAGAGAACTGCACAAGTGACCTAAAGCAGGGGTCGGCAAACTGCCACTCACAAGCCATATGTGGCTCTTTCAGTGTGAACGTACAGCTCTGAAGTAAGATTGAAAATATTTGAAGGTTATTGTTTCAGATCATGGAGATTTCATTTGTTTGGAAAACCACATTTAAGGCTCTTGAGTGATTTTAAACTTGTTAGTAGGGAGAGAATAGGCTTTTCTGTCTCAAAACTTTGCCCACCCCTGACCTAGAGAATAACCAGGCCAACTTTAAAAATGGGAAAAGCAGTGAAGTAAAACAATCAGAAAAGCTGAAGAAAATCTGAGAACCATGTCTGATGCTACAAAAAGGGAGAATATTACAATGATTTGACTACCAGAACAAGACACAAGGAAGTCAACAGCAAAAATAGCAAGGAAATTCTTAGAGGAAAACTTCTCCAGCTTAATAAATGAAAATCAGGTAACCATTCAGGAGGTTGAAAGAACATCAGCCAGCCTGAATTCCAGAGGAAGTCACCAATACATAATAGTTAAATTATCCAACTATGAAGAAAAGGAAAAATTCATAAAAGCAGCTAGGGAAAAAGAAATATTCACTTATAAAGGTACCCAAATAACAATATATTCACACTGATCAGCAGATGCAATGAAAAAGAGGAGGGATTGGAGTAACATATTCCAAAAAAAATGAAGGTAAATAATGCAAACCGATGAATACTATATTCGACCAAATTATTTGTTAAGATAGATGGAGAAGTAAGAATCTTCCTAAACAAGGAAAACTCAAAGAATACATAAAAAGAAACACAGTTCTACAAATTATTTTTGCCAACTCAGGATTGAAAAAAGATCACACTCACTGAACACAAATAAGAGACATCATATAGAACAACTCCACCCAGAGGACTACAAAGAAAAAGAAAAAGATAGCATTAGCTGAATAGTGGAAAGAAAGCAATAATTAAACACACACACACACAACACAAACCAATAAGATAGGTGGGTAGGAAAACAATCAACAGAAAAGGTATAAGATGACATCATAGAGTTCAAAGACGGGTGTAAAAACACTGAATATCAATAGACTGAACTCAGACATTCAAAGGCTAACACATTGCCTTGGAAAACATGGCCCTTTGATCTACTGCTTACAGGAGACACATCTCAAGCTTACAGGAAAAAAAAAACAGACTGAAAAATAAAGGCTTGAGAAAAGTATACCAAGCAATTAGCAATGCATAAAAAGCAGGGTAGCAACCTTAATATCTGACAAAATTGATCTCAAGGTACAAGCTGTAACAAGAGACAAAGATGGGCACTGTAGAAATGCTCAAGGGAATAGTAGACAAAGAACCAGTAAGCGTAATAAATATAAATGTGCCCAAGAAGGGATATATGAGCACAGACATCTGTGCTCCAACATTCATCACAGCACAGTTCACAATCGCAGGTAGTTGAAAGCAGTCTAAATTTCCATCAACTGCGAATGGGTTAAAAAGCCATTATATATACATACAATGGAGTACTATGCATTGCTGAAAAGCAGTGATGAATGCACGAAGCATATCACCGCATGGGAAGAAGTGGAGGAAATTATGCAAAGTGAAGTTAGCCAAATGTAAAATGACATGTACAACATGAGTCTGCTGAGATGAGCTCAATTAAAAAAATAAAATGCAATAGGGGCATCAGGAAAAAGCTATTGCACACAGGAATTCCTGGGGGGAATCCCAGGAAGCACGGCAGGAGCCAGACCAAATTCAGGGTGACATATGGTAGCCAACTGGGGTGGGGGGATGAGGGACAGAGGGTAATGTGTAGAGAGAGAATGGTCTACTAACACACTCAGGGGTTATTATTCATATCTTCACAGGGAAAGAGGGTCTAAACTTTAACCAAGTGTCCCAGGATGTGAATGCAGTGTGACAGCATGGAGCAGGGAACCGGTGGAGAGATATGAGTGCCCAACCCCAATCTCAACTATGGAGGCAGCTGCCTCTCCATTCCAGGAAAGTTTGTTTTGGAGGACAGCACTGAAGTTGCAACTTGGGGAGTGAGATATGCCTGACCAGAGCACACGAGAATAAATGAAGGGACAGGAAGAGAAAATGGAGTGCATCCTGGCCCACCAAGCCTTCAGGACAATATTCCCACTCAGAACACAGAGAGGATCATATATCCAGGCCCACTATGAAATACGGCTTCACTTCCTTACCCAACGTCCTTCAGGGACAAGAGCAGAGAAACAGGGTCGGGATTATACCCTGTCTGACCCAACCACACTATGGCAACAGAGCATGGAGTTTCCGATGGAGTGGCAAGGATATACTTTGGGCCAGGGTATGGCACCCTTCCGACTCAACCAGGGAGCACTCCTGGTGATCAATGAACAGCCCCTGAAATATTCACAGGTTTTTATTTTGTCATCATTTAATTTTTTTACATATATATATATATATATATATATATATATATGACATTGGGGTTTCTTTGTTGTTATCATCATTTTATTTTCTTTGGTTGCTTCATCTTAGGATACCTGTGTTTTTTGTACATACTGTTGTCTCTGCTGGGTGGGAGCGTGGGAGATGGTGAAGAGAGGGAAAGGCAGTGGTGTTGACTGGCCCAGGGAGAAGAGAAAAAAAAAATCAAAATCAGTGATTCAAAATCAGTGACTAGGTGGATGTGAGAGGCCCAGTAGGAAATGATCAAGAGTAATGTAACAGAGAAAATACTGAAATCCCAATGGAGGTTGAGCATGATAGTGGGACAAAAGGAAAGTAAAAGGAAATAGAGGAAAGAACCAAGTGATAAAGGGAATTTATAGAGGTCTAAATACAGGCATGTACATAGGTGAATATATTTATATAGGATGATGAGGAAATAGATCAACATTCATATACTTATAGGGTTAGTATTGGAAGAGCAGATGGGCATGGGACCTCCACTCAAGTGCAAGAAGATTTTGTTCTATTAAATTGGTATTCCATGATGCTCACTTTCCTGATATGATCACTGATGACAAATTTGTGCATAAGCAGTATGGTGAAGAAAGCTATCAAAAGATATAGCATCTGGGGTCTTAAAGACTTGAAGGTAAACAAGTGGCCATTTGGCTCAGAAGCAACAAAACTTACATGGAAGAAGCACACCAACTTGTGGGAGCACGGTGTGTCAAAGGGATCAGTTATCAGGCTTCAAGAAATAAAAATCATAACTTTGTGTACTCACCTTCCTGACAAGATAGCTGACAAAAAATATGTGCGTAAGCAAATGTGGTGAAGAAAGCTGATGGTGCCTGGCTATCAAAAGATATATGTCTGGGGTCTTAAAGTCTCAAAAGTAAACAATCAGCCAGCCTGCTCAGAAGAAACAAAGCACATGGGAGAAGCACACCAGCCTGTGTGACCATGAGGTGTCAAAGGGATCAGATATCAGGCATCAAAGAACTAAAAAATTATATCATTGTAGATGAGGGGGAGTAGATTGGGGTTCTAAAGTGCATCAATAGGTGAAGTGACATCTCCTTGCAGAGGGTTTGCAAGGAAGAGATGAGGTAGTCAAAGTACAACATGACAACAATGAGGTATGCAACTTTCCTCCAGTTCTCAAATGCTTGCCCCCTCCTAGTATCATGGTCCCAATTCTACCTTAAAAATTCAGTTAGACCAGCAGATGTACAGGGAACCAGAAACATGGGGAATTCAAGATAGATGATCCATTTAGGACCAGTGGTGGGAGCAGTGATACTGGGAAGGTGGAGGGAGGGTGAAGTAGAAAGGAGGGAGCCATTTGTAGGTATTTACTTATGACCTCCTCTCTGAAGTATGCACAGTAGGGAAGTGGGTGAAGAGACACATTACAATATATATGAAAAAGTAATAGCAATTTGTAAATTATTAAGGGGGAGGGAAAGTGAAGAGGGAGGGCAAATATGGGGAGCTGGTACTGGGGACATAAGCGGAGGGAGGATATTTCGGGTATGATGGAGGCAACAGGTGTGTAAATGTTGTATGCATGCAATTGACATATGTATTGATGATGTTGGGAGTTGTATGAGCCCCCAGTAAAATGATTTCTTAATAAAAAAGAAATACTCAAGGGAAAAGTAGACAAAGAAGCATTGAGTGTAATGAATAAATATGTGCCTAACGAGAGACCTGTAAAATTTGTAAAACAAATACTCCAAAGATGAAAAAAGAAATCACAGACTCAACAATTATATAAGTGACTAATACACCACTCTCTGAAAAAGAATGATCACAGGGGAAAATGCTTAGCAAGGAGTCTACAGCAATCGAGGAATATAGCATAGTGGCAGGATACAAGATAAAGAAGCAGAAGTCATTTGAACTGCTATACACATCAGACAAGATCAAAGCACAGGCAATTTAAAAGGTAATATCCTTTACAATAGGCAAGGGCAAAGTGAAATACCTATGGAGATACCTGACTGAAAAATAAAAGATTTGCACAGGAAAAATTACAGAACACTACTACAAGAAACCAAGAGGAACCTCAACAAATGGAAGAATATCCCAAGTTTCTGAATTGGAAGACTGAATAAAGTAAAGATGGCAGTTCTGCCAAAGGCATTATTTAAGCTTAATGCTACCCTGATACAGATACCATCATCTTTTCTCAAAGAATTTGAAAAACGTATTGCTAACTTCATATGGAGAAGGATGAAGCCCAGCATTACCAGAGAACTCAAGAAGAAGGACAAAGTTGGAGGGCATGCTTTAGCCAACTTTAGCACCTACCATAGAATCACATAGTTCAAAATAGTATGCTATGGGTATAATGACAGATATTCAGACCAATGTAAAAGGATTGAAAACCCAGAAATAAAATCATCAGCATACAGACAACTGATCTTTGATAAGGGCCTAAAATATATCAAATAGGAAGTGGATGTCCTATTCAATAAGTTGTACTGGGGAAAATGGATTTCTACCTACCGAGAAATGAAACTATACCCTCATCTCACATCATGCACAAAAATAAATTAAAGGTGAATCACAGCCCTAATGCAAAAACCCAAACTATTGGGTCATAAAAGATGGATTTGGGGCAAAACTGAGAATCTTGACACAGGGAATACATAGAGTATCAGAAATAAGGAAAGTCACAAATACAAAGGCGTCACAAATTGATAAGTGGGATATATTGAATATAAAATGCCTGTGAACACCCAAAGAACTCACCACGAGAGTAATATGAGAGCCCACAAACTAGGAAGACATCTTTAGCAAGGACATCAGACAAAGGTCTTATTACTAAAACCTACAATTCTTTGCAGGTTACAATAAGGAAAAAAAACCTAACTGCCCACTCAGAAGGTGGGCAAAGGACCTAAACAAAATTTTCACAGGAGCAGAAATCCAAATGGTCAATAAACATGGGAAAGCGGTCCCAATCATTAGTCATAATGGAAATGCAAAAGTGATGAAATCTCCAGGAAATACCAAAAAGAGTCTTTAGAGACAGATAGTGTGATGTTCATCAGACTCGACTGGAAAACTGGTAAAAGGCTTAAAAAAAGAGCTTGAACTATTTATAGGCATTTCCATTTTTGTCAGTGGCTTTCCTTTTGTTGTTGTTGCTGTTATTTTATTGATCTTGATGTCCCTCATTGTTTCATTTGGCTTTGCCTGGTTTTTGCACTTACAAATGTATTTGCATGTCTAGTTAGTCAAGATAGGCTAGATAAATAATTCTGAAATGAAATGAATTGAACCAATGGTTCTTGGAGACGGGGAGATGGGAAAAAGGAAGGGGTGGAGTGAGGAACCAACCCAGGGACAAGAGAACAAAAAGTGAACTATAATCATTGGAAGGAATGGTATAGTGTGCCTAGTGGGGCTTAATAAAGGGCAATATAGGAGTGAGAAATTACTAAACCCAAAAGAAGACTGAACATCATCGTGGAACAAGAGGAAAGTAAAAGGAAACAGAGGAAAGAACCTGGAGGAAAAGGACATTCATAGAGTTCTAAATATAGGCAATGGACATATGCAAATACACATACATTTATTTACATAGATCTATGTACTCATCTCTATGTTAAGAATTAGACATATGTTGCAGATGGACATCGGGCCTCAACTCAAGTACTCCTTCAACACAAGAACACTTTATTCTAACAATCTGGCATTCTGTGATGCTCACCATCCCAGCATGAGCACTTAAGACAAATGGGTATAGGTACATGAGGTGAAAAAAGGTGATGGTGCCCCACTATTGAAAGATGGTACCCCACTATTGAAAGATATAGCATCTGGTTTAAAGGCTTGAAGTTAAACAAGCAACCATCTAGCTGAGAAGCAACAATGCCCACATCGAAGAAGCACACTAGCTTGTGTGATCATGAGGTGTCGATAACAAAATCATAACCAAGGTGAATGGGAGGCAGAGGGGATATGAAGTGGAGATTTAATGCCTGTCTTTAGACAATTGGACGTTCCCCTACAGAGGAGCCTCATAGAAGAAATGAGCCATTCAGGGACCAGTATAGCCCCAATGAAACACACAGCTTTCCTCTAGTTCTTTGGTGCTTCCCTCCTCCCCCCACCCCCACCCCGAGACCCCCCACTATCATGACTTCAATTCTACCTTACAAATTGGATTAGACCAGAACATGTACACTGCTACGGATAAGAGCCTGCAACACATGGAATCCAGGATAGATAAACTTTTCAGGGCCAACAATGAAAATAGAGATACCAGGAGTATTAGGGGTGGGTGGAAGGAGAAAGAATTGATCACAAGGATCAGTTTATGATCCCCTCTCAGGGAGAAGAACAACAGAAAAGTGGGTAAGGGGTGATGGAGAATGATGCAAGATATGAAAATACAAGTCTGTGACATATCAAGGTTCATGAGGGAAGGCAGTTGAGAGGGTGGGGGAAGAAGTGGGGAGTTGATGTCTGGCATTCAAGGGGGAAGACGATGATGGAAGCATATGTGCAAATGTGCTTGACACACTGGATGAATGTATGGATTGTTATAAGAGAAGTAAGAGCCCCCAGTAAAAGTATTTGATCATTTTTCTTAAAAACTACATTAAGTTCAAGATTCACATTCTCAATGCTATCAGACTATCAAGAGGAAGGTGATAAGATTTGACCATTTCTCAGCTTTTGCTTTGTCATTGTTTGTTTCTTTGTTGTAGTTGATTCTAACTCATTAACCTCAAGTGTGTCTGAGGAGTAACTCCATTGAGGTTTTAGAACTGTGGCCTTTCAGAAGCAGATTGGAGACCTGTCTTCTGACTTCTCTAATAAGATGTTCTAAATACATTGATCCTCTTACATGAAATGAATCTTTGTGTTTACTTGTCTATATTTGTTCAGCTGACTACATTTTTTTTGGTATCACTGCCCTCTGGTGGTCATAGGAGCTACTTGGTCTTGCTACCGGAAAGCTGCTGCTGGATTCGAACCGCCAAGCCAATGGGCCGCAATCCCGCACTCAACCACTGTGCCACCAGGGCTCAGCCTACTTATGTATATTTGTACAGTGGAAAATACTCATGTGAAAGAAGAAGTTCTTCTCCACTATTAAGATCTTTATGTTGTAGGAAACAAAGTAAAGTTCGATATAATGTTAAATTTAGGGCTGATCCCCGGTGGTGTAGTGGTTGTGCGTGGGACTGCGGCCCACTGGGATGGAGGTTCATTTCCAGCTCCACAGGAGCAAAGGCTGGACATCCTACTCCCACCACCCGAGGGCAATGATGCCCCCCCAAAAACAACAACAACAACAACAACAACAACAACAACAACAGCAACAATGATAATGTTAAATTTAGGTATATGTATTATGTATTATGTGATCCTAAAAAGTGTCTCTATAAGCTATTTTATTTAGTTGGTATCATGATAATTATCAAATGAAATAGAAAGACTATGAAACTATTATTTTAAAATGAGTCCATTTCTGTTGCAAAGTTTGTAGCTAATTTTTTAAATTTAAATTACAGACTCTCACACCTTACTTAAAGTTTATTAGGCTAACTATTTAGGGTACTTCCATTTATTAAAAAATGTGTGTGGAGGTTACTAGAGAAGTTATATATTTAATGAATCAGATTATTATTGTATAAAATGAAAGCCACAATGATATTGTAACAGATCTCAATTTTGTGCTTCCCTAATTCAACAAATGACTCATCCAACCTCAATCCAGTCTGTTCAAATTCATAATGACCTTGTGTAGGGTTTTCAAGACTGCAAACCTTCACAGGAGCAGATAACCTCACCTTTCTCTTGTAGAGCAACTAACTATTATGTAATTTTTAAAATTTTTATTTGTGTGTGCGTGAAGGATCTGTTTTAAGAAGGATTTCATTGTGCATTGGGTCCAGTTTTGGTACATTATTGCCAGCTATGAGGGTATCAGGCATTCTGCTGGATGCTGAGAAAATAAAGACTAATGATTGCTTATTTAGAGGACTACTCAGTTTAATGGAAGAGGCTTTCATGCATATGACTAAGTAGAACTCAATATACTACATGTCAAGGAATACTAGAGGAAGTGGTGATTTATATTTTCTGGAGATGGTGGATGCACATTTTTCAAGGAATTAGTTATTGAATCGGGGCTATATGAGATATGCTTTGCTTTTCCCTCTGAATATCATAGTCTCAACGAAAGTGCCTTCAAAGCTGTGATTTTATCATTTTATAATTCCCTTTAACTCCCACATTTTCACAGCTTTGGGGCTAGAAGATATATAAGAAAGTAATGTATAATTAGACATCTATTTGATGTTTTTTTTTCTCTTAAAAATGCAGGAGTTATTGAAGCACATCTCTGACATCAGATAAAGAGTGAAAGTCTATGAGAAAATTGTTTTATATCCTCTTCTCTTTAGTACATGGAATATTCGACAGGAGAGGGATAAATATATTAAAGGTTACAGCATTTTAAAGGGCTCCACTGCACATCCACAAGTCCTTTTGAAAGAATTAAGGATGACAAAGCAATTTAGACTTGGAATTTAAGGATTTAGTCTTTTGTTTTGCTTATAGGGCTTCATTATCTTCCATTATCTTCCAAAATTACATCTCATTGTATAAATAAGATTATCTTCCTCTTCTTCCTATTGTGCTATTTTTTTGTTCACCATAAGCATCATCATGACTATAAAGAACCATTTCAGAGAATTAAGATGATCGACATATGACATTACAGACTGGATACTTAAATATTTAATATTTATTTTTTATCAGTTACCAGAGAAGCCATATATTTTACAAACATCATAAACAAGGAATTACTATTTAGTGTTTCCTGGTATAATTCCTTTGTGAATGAAAATATACAGCCTTAAGGTAAATAACATTTAAATACATTTTTATAGATTCTAGAAATGTAATTATAGAAATGTTAGTGTAAAATGAGCATATATGATTTTACATACATGGATCAGAGACAGTCATTCAAATAGAACAAAGGACTACTGGCAGGTTTAAAATCAAGGAATATATGTGTCAGGGTTGTGTCCTTTCAAAAAAATTATGCAATGTGCATGCTTGGCAAGTAATCCAAGAATCTGGACTACCAGAAGAAGAATGTGGCATCAGGATTGGAGGAAATCTTATTAACAGTCTTCTATATGATGCTGAAACAACCTTGCCTGCTGAAAGTAAAGTGGATTTGGAGCACTTACTGATGGTGTTTAGGGTTGTAGAATTCACTATAGATTAAACTCAATGTGAATAAAACAAAAATACATCTGGATCAATGGACAACATCAAGATAAAGAGGGGGAAATAAGAAGTTGTCACGGATTTAACCTTGCTTGGATCTAGAATCAACGTTCATAGAAGTAACAGATAAGAGAATAAACAATGCATTGTCTTGGGCAAATAGACTGCACGAGATTTTTAGAAAGTGTTGGAGCGCAAGGATGTGACCTTGAACAAGGATGTCACCTTGAATATTAAGTTGTGCCTGACCTGAGGCAAGGCATTCTAAGTTGCTTCATATGCACTGAACGATGGACAATGAATCAAAAAGAACAGAAAATAACTGATGTATTTAAATTAGCATTGGCAAAGAGCATTGAAAGTACAAAGAACTGTCAAAATAACAAGAAGACCTGTCTTTAAAGAAAAACCCAGAATACTCCTTGGAATTGAGGATCAGAGACGCTTTCTCATACACTTCGGTCATCTTTGGAGGAGAAACCAGTGTCTGGAAAAGTACATCTGCTTGGCAAAAGGCAGAGATAGGGACAACAGAAACCTTTGATGGGATGGATTGACATACTGGCTGTCTCCAGGGCTTTAATGTAACAATAGCGGTGAGGATGATTTAGGACTAGAAGCTGCTTAATTTTGTTATATAAGAAGTCTCTACAAATAGAAACTGACTAAATGACACCTAAAATCAACATGTATTTTCACAAAAACATCATTTAGCCACTTATGTGCCTCAAGTAGGCTTTCTTGCTTTTGTTTGGGAAATTCCCTTGGGCATGCCATCTCTCACACCATCTCTAGATAAACATTAACTCATTCCAGACTTTTCCCTGGAGGTTTCTTGCCTTGTCATTTTAGTGTGAGATAAGACTCTACACAAATTGCCCATTTTTTTTAAATAGCACTTTTAGAAATTAACAACTATTCTTCTTTCCTGAGCTTTCCTCTTTCATTTTTGAAAAATATGGTGATAAAGTATAAAGAAGCTATTTTAAAATAGAACAAATTATCCTAGCCTTCTCTTTCTCTCTCCTTAGACTGTTCTTGGCATACAATGATATAATTCTTTTACTAGTCTTTCTTTAAAACTAGTAATAATAAATGGGCATATACATTAAAAACAGATCATGTTAATTTTATCAAATTGAGAATGAGAAGATTATAAATTCTAATAATGAGTTTTTCACAGTCTTCCTTACATTAGTTTTAATAAGTGATGTTTTTCTTGTACCTTAGGACAGTTTTAATCACTGTTCTGGTCCATTGCTAATATAAAATCCATTAGAAAATGAGGAAGGATGCTAGTTTCTAAAATATTTTTGATACATAAAGGACATTTCAGGCTAACAAATGATATAGTAAATAATAAGTCAGTTTTGGTGGTGGTGGTGTTAGGTGTTTTTGAGTTGGTTCTGACTCATTCTGTTTTTACAGCAGAATCGGACAAAACATGGCCACTCTCCTGCTTGTTATGTTTGAGCTCACTCTTACAATCACTATGCAGATCCACTTCATCAAGGGCCTTCCTGTTTTCTGATACCCCATTTCTTTACCCAACTTGATGTCTTTCTATAGGGATTGGTCTCACGAGACAACATATCGAAAGTACAGGAGACATTGTCTTGTCATGCTTTCCCTAAGAAGCCCTCTGCTAATACATATCGGTTTGTCCATTTAGGAGTCTATGGCACTTTCAGTATTCTTCTCTAGAGCCTCATTCATATGTATTGATTCTTCTCCAGTGTTCTTTATTCAATGTCCAACTTGTAGATGCATATGAAGCAATTGAAAATACGTTGGTTTAGGTTCCATTGTGTAAAAGTTAGCACTCTGGACTCTGAAAATACCTTGGCTTGCTTGAGGTGTACCATAGCCCTCAAAGTAACATACATGCTTTTCAGGGCTTTAAAGAGGTCTTCCGCAACAGATTTAACTAATGCAATCTGACTGTGATCTCTTGCACTGCTTCACGATCACAGAGTACAGATCCCAGTAAGATGGCATCCTTGACAACTTCAATGTTTACCCCTGTTTTATATTGTTACCTATTGATCCAGTTGTAAGGATTCTTGTTTTCATACATGGGCTTATAATCCATAAAGAAGGCTATGATCCTTGATTTTCTCAGCTATTACTTCAAGTTCTCCTCACCTTGAGTAAGAAAGGTTGTGACACCTGCATATTGCAGGTTGTTGATAAGCCTTCCTCCAATCCTGATGCCTCAGTCTTCTTGATATAATCCAGCATCTGCAATTACTTGCTCAGCATAGGGAATATTTAACATGATGAGAGGTAATAATCTTGAAATACACCTTTCCTGATTTAAGCCATGAAGATGTCTCTCATTCTGTTGGCAAAATGGCCTCTTAATTCAATCATGGGTTCTCCATGAGCACAATGAAGTGTTCTGGAATTCTTCTACCAGGTTAAAAGTAACACAAGTTACTATCTTTCTGGGATTCTCTGCTTTTAGTCAAGATCCACCTGACATCAGCAATGATATCCCTTGTCTCATACCTTCTTCATAATCTGGCTTGAACCTCTGGAAGTTCTTAGTCAATGAATTTTTTGGAATATATTTTGCAAAATTTCATTTGCATTTGATATTAATATTATTGCTCAAAAAATTGAATATTTTATTGAGTCACAGTTATTTGGAATAGATGTAAATATGGATTTCTTCCAGTCAGTTTGCTAAGTAGTTAGTTTTCATATTACCAGTCATAGATGAAAGGGTACTTCCAGAGCTTCATCATCTTATTGAAATATTTTGATTGATATAATTCTATGGGGCCCTGTTTTGTGATAGTGCTTTCAATGCTGCTTAGACTTACTCCCTCAGTACCATGGTTCTTGCTCTTGAAATGATTGAATGTCAACTAGACTCTACATAATCTATCTAACAACTTTCGATGCATCATGTAGCATGAAATAGTGGCAGGAGTGGTACAATCAATTTGGTTCCTACTCAGAGCCACCCAATTTACAATGGAAGAAATGCTGCCTGGTCTTGAGCCACCATCACAATTGTTGCCACGTTTGAACCGCTGGTAGCAGCCACTGTGTCAATCAATAAATCAAGACAGTAAACTGAATATTGATATCTTCTGTGTCAGTCTCTACGCTAGCTTTTATTTGTTTATTTATTGTTGGCCTACAAATCGTCATGCTGACTGTTTTTATAGCTCTGCAGATCATAACAATTGTATGGATGCTGCATACCTGAGGAGTGTTTTATTCTTCGCTACATAAGGCTGCTATGAGTCAGAACAGACTGGATAGAACCTAACAAAACTATCTTTTGTGATGCATCCTTTTTGTCCTTCGTGTTAACAGAGAAGGCAGTTTGCTATTCTCATTATCTGTTTCTCTAAATCCCAAAGAAGAGATTTGCAAACATTGAGGCAATAACTCCATAAAAAGCTCTGTTTTTGCTCCTATTGTTGACTATATCATTTTTCCAGAAGCCACAACCCCTCTATGGACTTCCACTCACTTACAGATTAAAATCCTATAGCCAGTGACTTCAAATTACCTAAAGACTCAAAAAACGTCAACTTCAAATACCTACTTTATCTGTGAAAAGTGAATCACAGACTTGTCACATGACGTACTTGCATTTCAGTTGCTCTTTTGTATGCCTGAGACAACCCTGGGCAGGAAACAGAGCTCATCTCAAAAGGAGATATAATGCTTAGTAACAATGTAGTAGAATGCTTGCCAATGTATAAACAAATATAAGCATTGGACACATATTTGATTTATTCAAATTTTGAATGAACAGATGAGGTCGAAAGTTTAAAATGTTGCACAGAGGCATGCCTAATGAGTTGTAGATGACCTTGGCTTAAAGCTTTGTCTAGAATTAATCTTGAACGCATGCAGAGACATTATGTTACTACTCATAATAATGCTAATGATGAATAATTTTGTGTGACTTAAGTCTCTTTATGCTATCTGGACTTTGACAAGTCTAAGTGGCATTAACATGATAAAATTGTTCAACGATCCTATAGCTGTAGCAATACACTGTGTCATTGCCACTGTTAGCCTTTTCAAATGTCAGTAAGAAGATCCCACCCCCACGCCCACCCCCAGTCTTAATTCAATGGTGTGGCAAAATACTTAATTGCATTCTATTGCCCTACAATATGGAGTATCTATTTTCTCAACCATAATTCATCAAGGCTAAAAGCTCTGAAGTCTATTTCAACTTGCTAAAATTATCGTCATTGTATTGTTTAAGCAGGACAGAAAATTGTTGTTTAGAAATGATCAAGTTGTTTATTACATTAGCTATTTACTGATGTGTTCTTTTAGGGTCTATGTAAAAACATTAACATTTCCTGTTTTTACATTATATTTACTTTTTATTTTTTTAATTCTCTGAACATATTCACAAATACAACTTAGAATAAAGCCCATCATTTCAGTCAAAAGCAAAGATAATAATTGTCTTTCAGAAATAATTTTAAATGGGATTCTTGGAAAGCTCTCAACTGATTGATTATATAGCTTTCAAGACTGGTTTACTAGTCAGTCACTAGCCAGGAATACCTTTTTATTCATTATCTTTGACTATATTGGGTAAGCTCCAACTTGTCTCTCAGTTTGTTGTACTGAGTTGCCTTGTGTGACTGTGAAGCTGGAAGCTGTGTCACTAGTATTTCAAATTCCAGCAGTGTCACCCCAAGTGAACAAGATTCAAGACATCTTCTAGACTAAGACCAGACAAGAAAGTAGGTCATATAACTTTGTAAGGTACAATGCTGGTCAGAATTTTGTTAGCCATAACTCAAATATGACATGTTAGGAAAGAAAGTGTAGATTGATTTTAAGAATAAGAGCATTTGCTTTGGTCTGGAAATGATGTTTTTCATCCTTTTCCATGCCTTATTTAAGATTTGTCTAATTAATTAAAATTAATTTTTTAAATTGAATTATTTAAGATATTGAATAACTCTATTCATCATTATACTTATTTTTCACCTCACTTTTGTTAGTTAGACTATTTGATAAAATCAATATTGATAATATTAAGGTTTCAAAGGTCCCTTTGGCCATTGTGGATTGAAATGGGCTCAATGACAGATTTGTTTGAGTTCGAAGTTCTTGGCAGGTAGTGGAACAATGATCATGTAGATGGTTCATTGGAGGTTATGAAGATCCAAAGCATCACTCAAGATGCTATTTTCTACATATAGCATTCCATAGAAATTCAAATCAAAGTGAAACGAATTCCCAATTCTATCTAATGAATTAAAGTGTAAATTATTTTTGTGACATTTTAGGGCTTTCTTTTTGGTAGACATTGTTAGCATTGTTGTTATTGCTGTCTTTGTTCATTACTGCTGTATTTGTTGGATCCTGCTCTCTGGGTCATACTGGAATATCCAAGATCGGTCACCAGTTGGATTCTTTTCACACTACCATCTTTATTGCCTTTGGTCTTATTTGAAAGACTGACAGAAAAGGACAGCTCTTTGCGAAAGCTGATCTTGGAGCAGCACTTTTAGTTCTTGTTGAGTTGATGAGAGATCCCAAGGATGGTCGCTACTATGTCCACCTGGATTCACTTGGTGAGGAAAAGTGGGGGGAAATGCAGCAATTAAGAGACAGGTTAAGTTTGACCTATGGAACCCATTGATCTTGATAAGAGAGAAAAGAAAGGACTGGTTCATCTGAAATTTAAAGAGTTGGTCCTTAGGTGGGTAGGGATGCTGAGAGAAGATGAAGGGGCCTGTTAGTCTGAAGTGCATGCACGCTTGTGTGTGTGTGTGTGTGTGTGTGTGTGTGTGTGTGTTCACACTCAAACTCCAAGTCTCACAACTGGCACACATTTAACCTCACTTGGAATGATAGTTAAAGCTGAGTTGACCATATGTAATTAAACAGAAAGAAAAAGATATAAATTCTTGCAGCCTTGTAAATGGAGGAGCAAACAAATCTCAGGGCTACCAAAAGAATAACAAATAATAAAGCAGAAAAAAATGAGTAGAAAAGTAAGGAGAAGAAGAAAACTTGCAATAATGAGACTCAAAGAAACCCAAAATTTATTTTTTTGCTAGTGTTACAAAGAGGGAGAAAATGCAAATATCTAAAATACTCTAACAACTAACTTAGGGGAACTTATTTGGGGTATCAGAGGTCCTATTCCTATCTGAGCAGTATCCTTATATACAAAGAGAAGAAACACACATAAACACAGAGATACAAAAAAATAGGTAATGTAAAACTTTATCTACAAGTCAGGCAACATATGAGTGTCCATGAAATTGGGAAAAGAAGGCTATTCCCTACAAGTCCGTAAAGACTGATGTGGAACAAATTTAGTGATAAAGTCTAAGAAGGGATTCATACAGCTCTCTGACACCGAGATATCCAAACTCTATGGCAATAAATTTCTATTTTTTACGCTTCTTGTCCATTAATTTAAGGGTTATATAACAATAATGTCATTTAGTCAAATAGCATCAAACTCTTTTCTATGTGTTCTGGTGATGTTTTTCATTTTATCAAGTATAAAAAGTAACATAAAAATGTAGGAAACCCTTATCCTGTAAGATGCTTTGATTTTATTTTTGTTTTTCTTTAACCTCACTAGATTTTATGATTCTTTCATGATAGCAGGAATGCAGACATATTCACTTGGCATCTTGTGAAGCATACCTAATGTTTAGTACTTTGCTTGCTGAAATGATCAAACTCTGTCAGCGATTTAGAAACCTTAAATTAATTTTGGTTCCTCTACTCCTGGTGAAGTGCTTTATGAATAACAGTTAATTCATGTCAATGTGTGATGTCAACTCTGAAGAACATGTTTTCAATATCACAGTCTGTGGTGCTAATAGCCAAGAGTGATTTCCAACTACTACTTTGTGCAGGATTATTATTGAATACAAGTTCTTTGTATTTATATTCAAGCTAAATTTATTAATAAAATAGCATTATCCCAGTAGAAAATGCTTGGAAAGCTGTCAAGGAACAAATAAGAATTGAGTTAAAAACAAATTAGTCAAAAGATTTGCAATGATGCACTGCAGTGATTTGTCTCTTAAGTTCTTAGAACCTATCAGTTTAATTCTTTTAACCTAGCAAACTGTTTTTCAGTCTTACTACAGGAGAAAAACATAGGAAGAGTGATAGAGACCAATCAGAGTTTAAGAGTCTGCATAAAACTTTTTATCCTTTATTTTCTAATATCAAGAACAACAGCATATTTCTTATGCTTTATATATTTAATTAATGGTATCATATTTACTAGCTTCTCCCTGGATCAAAAAAATTTCCTTTAGTAAGATGAGGGTTGTTTTCTGGTATCTTAATATAATAAGTATTAAAGATATTTTCTCCATTTTTTTAGTAAAACTTTAAAATATAAAGAAACATCATTTGTGGGGATGTGTTGTCCTTGGGGTGTCACTCACTATGGTCCAACATCAATATAGGAAAGTGTCCTATTTTTTCAAAACAATGAGTTTCACGGATTTGGCAAGCTTATACAAATGTCATCATATTTAAAACATCTGTGAGAATGTCTTTACTACATAGCTTTGGATAGGCAGAAACTATGATAAGCATCCAACTTTCAAATATTCAGCACAGAGAATTCCACTGTGCCCCCAGTTAAATATACTTTCACCAGGTTGAAAATGTTCTCAAAACCTCATTCCGGATGTATTCTGCAGACATGGTTGCCTCTAAAAGGAAAACACTTAGTAAACCATTTGCATGAAGCCAGGTAGCAAATTATACCATTCATTCTATAATGCCTCTATAAGTTTGTGTTTCAGTGACATATTCATATACCTTTCTAGGTGATGACTTGTCAAAAAGATTAAAGTTCTCATTGTGCTTGATGTATGCCCAAAACAAAGAAGAGGCCAATAAGAAGGTTTATAAATAGGGTCAAATTTATAAATAGCTGAAATGATTTCCATGCCTCAAACTATGACCATGCCTTGAGGGAGCAGGGGAAAAGACAAGACTCTGTAGTTACCCTCACTTTGAACATATGACGCCTAAAATGTCATCACCCAGAATAATCCAGAGGAAAGAGCCAAAGCAGGCTAAGGGAAGGGAGGGTGATTTCTGGTTCTCAAGCTTGTTGCCTCACGTCTTTTACATTTCATCTTCTATCAATTTCTGACCCCTCTTTATCTTTTCTAATTCAATATGCAATCTTGATTCAAGTGCTTCATTAGAAGTATTTTTAAATATTAAGTAAAATAGCAACAATGATTACCTTCTCTTTGACAGTATCCAACACTTTTTGGTCAGTTTGTCATACTGTTGTGGTTTCTGTGATACCAAGATGCTGAATGCTATGTCCCTAGTATATAAAGACCAGCAGGGTTATCTGACGGGAATAGATTTCATCAGAGTATCAATCGAGGAAAATTGGAATTTGTCAATAATGAAATGAAACACATAAATATTGATGTTCTAGGTGTTAATGAGCTGGAATTAATGGAGTAGTTTTGTTATTTTAATAAGAAAATCAGGTTTACTATGCTAAGATTAACAGATTCAGTAATGACATGACATAAATCCTCAAAAAGGATGTTTCAAGACCTCTCTTGAAGTACAGTTATATCTGTGATGTGAAAATATCTATCTGCATACAAGAAATCCAGCCCATACAATTATGCACCAACCACAAAAACTACTGATGAAGTTCAAATCTGTGAACCATCCACAAACCAAGTGATGCAGAAATTGAATCAATCTCACAATATCTTTAGTTCGAAATTGGTAAAACATGTGTCAGGATAATTATTGGTGATTGGAATGTAAAAGTTGGAAACAAAGAGGAAGAAGTAGTATTTGGAAAATAGTGATTTGATTATAGAAATGAAATGGGAAATATCCTGATTAAAATATGAAAGATCAATGGTTTTTCAAAGCAAATACCATTTTTCAACAATACACATGGTAACAGTACATTTGTACTGCTCCAGATAGAATACATAGAAATGAAATTGATGACATTAGAGGGAAGAGATGATGAAGAAGCTCGATATTAGCAGATAAAACCAGGTCAGGAGATGAGTGTTGAACAGACCATCAGTTACCCCTAAATAAGTTCAGGTTGAAGCTCAGAAAAATTACAGAATGTCCATGAGATCCAAAAGTATAACCTTGAGTATATCCCACTTGAATGTTGAAAATATCTCAAAAATACAATTGATACATTGAAGACTAATGACAGATATGATGATTCATAAATTGACACAAAGAATTTCAAATATATAGAAAGCAAAGACTATTAAATGAAATGAAATGAAAACAATATGAATTTTTTTTCAGAAATGAAAAAAAAATTACCAAAGTGAATACCAGAAGAGACTCTGGAACTTGCCTTTAATCTTAGAGTAACTGAGACAAATAAAGAAATGTAGTCAAAGAGTTGAATATAAAATTTCAAAGGGAGCTCAAAAAGACAAAGTAAAATATTATGATGAAATATGCAGAGATGGAGAGTTAGAAAATTAAAAGGGAAGAAAATAGACATAATATTTTAAACTGAATGAACTAAAATATAATCCAAGTCTTTAGTTGTGATACTGAAAGACTCTATGGACAAAATATTGAATTGTGCAAGAAACCTCAAAAGAAGATGAAAACCCTTCATGTGGGCATCTTAAAAACCACTTCTTTAGAAGAAAGCTCAACTCAGCTAAGGTTAATTTCTCAAGATAAGCGGAGAAGAAAAAGACTATTCCATTACTGTCACACAACACTGTGCTAAGTTCACTCCAAATTGACAGTCCCGAAAGAATGATAATGGGAACATTACTGAAAATTCATATCAAGATATGGGAAGGGACCTTTATGTCATAGAGAAAACTATGACATTACTGTCCTTGGGTAAAGTTGGGACCATAATGTACGACAAAGAAAAAGAAAACTTAGCAATACTGATATAGAATCCAAACCCCCAGCACTGGACTCCTAATCAGATACTTTAGCCTACTTTCTATTCAGCCCTTACTGACCCACTGGACCTTTGGACTCTGCCCCTTTGAAGTGCACATCCTTCATAGGCCATACCAGACAGAATCAGCTACACTTCCAGGAGTTGGAGCCTTGCAATAGCAATTGAAATATTTTACCAAGGATAGGCAGCACTAGAAGCAATCTCTCATCTATGCCAAGAATTTTAGAAGACAGCTACCTGGCCAACTGATTGGAAGACATACCTATTTATACCCATTTTAAAGAACGAAGACTAAACAGAACACTCATTTTTTTCTTTTTTTTTAAAGAATCATTTTATATGGAGCTCGTACAACTCTTATCACAATTCATACATACAATCATTGCATGCTGAGAACATTTGTACATTTATTGCTATCATCATTCTCAAAACATTTGCTTTCGACTTAAGTCCTTGGTATTAGCCCCTCATTCTCCCCCTCCCTCCAAATGCCCCCTCCCTCATAAACCCTTGATGACTTATAAACTATTATTATTTTTTATATCGTACACTGTCCGATGTCACCCTTCACCTATTTCCCTTTTGCTCATACCCCAGAGAGGAGGTTATTTGTAGAACCTTATAATTGGTTCCCCTTTCTAGCCCACCTTCTCTCTACCCTCATGGTATCTCTACTCTCACCACTGGTCCTAAAGAAATTCACTGGTCCTAAAGAAATTATGTATCCTGGATGTCCCTTAATTCTGATTCCTATCTGTACCATGTACATCCTCTGATATAGCTGGATTTGGTAATGATAGTAGGGGGGAGGAAGAATTTAAGAACTAGAAGAAAGTTACATGTTTCACTATTGCTACATTGTACCCTGACTAGCTTATCTTCTCCCTGTGACCTTTCTGTAAGGGGATGCCATGTTACATACAGATGGACTTTGGGTCCCCAATGTGTACTACCTCTCATTTACAATTACATAATTTTTAGTTCTTTGATGCCTGATACCTGAAACCTTCAACACCTTATGATCACAGAGGCTGGTGTGTTTCTTCCATGTAAGCTTTATTGCATCTGAGCTAGATGGCTGCTTATTTATTTTAAAGCTTTTAAGACCCCAGATGCTATGTCTTTTGAGAGCTGGGCCCCATCAGCTTTCTTCACCACATTTGCTTATGGACACATCTGTCTTCAGTAATCCTATCAGGAAGGTGGGCACGCAATGGTGTGATGCTTGGCTCTTTGATGCCTGAAAACCGATCCCTTTGATACCTCATGGTCACACAGGCTGGTGTGCTTCTTCCAACTTTATTGATATCACATGGAAGTAAAAGTTTCCTGAGGATCATCCAGCAGTGTTTGTAACAGTGCATTGATAGTGCTGTCAGAGGTTCAGATCAGATTCAGAAGAGGATGTGTAGCAAGAATAAGGTTGCTGACATCTGCATGAACCAGAGAAACTCCACAGAAATCAGCCCAGAGAAATTGCTAAGTGGGAAATTCAACACTACCAGAATTCAGGAGGAGCATCATAAAGATAAGTAGGCAGAAATCCACAAGGTTTTGCGGGACTGGGGGTTTCGGGCTTACCACAGTGGAAGCTGGTTTGGGTTTAACCTTAGCCCTGCCACTGTCTTGGCTGGAGTCAGCATCAATTGGAGCTGGCACAGGGACTTTATCTCAACACAGCCACAGCTTGCTGCAAACTCAGGGCAGAGATTAAACTTTAATCCCTGTGGTCAGGGATTGGGACTCAGCTATGTTGTTACTTTTGCATCCCTTTTCCATCTCCCCACAGTTTCAGAAGGTTTAGTTCTTTGGGGGCTGGGGGCTGGGGGGGTCCTTCTTTTCTCTTCCATTTTCTCACATATCATGGTGGGCCTCCAGACCACACCCCTTAGCTTGTGACTCTTAGGCTTGCTCCACCCATTTAGAAGAGCTCCATCCTGAGCAGCAAACCACTGGGCTGGGGAAGTCCATCCAACCTCTACCAGGTTATACCTCACCCAACTTCTTCCCCAGGGAATTCTTTCCTGTGTGGCTGGAAGAGCTCTTATCTGTTCTCTGTGATCACACATGATGGAGGGAACTTCCTCACATGACCTAAGGCAGCTCAGTCAACACTCTCCAAGTTTCCATGCTGCTGCAGTAACCTTGACTCAACCTCCGCAGTGTTCTGCCTCAATAGGGAAATTCTGTCCACCATTCAGGGTGCTCTACACAAAAGTAAACAACCCACCAGGTTTCTGTGGCACTCCCCTTGCCAAAGGCATACCCAGACACCCTCTGAGGTACCCCAAGATGCTGTGGGTCACACCATCAGTTTCTTGTGAGATTATGCAGTAAAGCACCATCCTTGTGGGTTCACAACAATTCAACCAGTGTTAACCAAAAAGACCATCCAACTTGCCCTCCAATTAACAGAATACTGGTTGACTAGGGAAAAAATGAAGACACAGGAGGATAAAGTGGTAGATCAGTTCTAAAGTGAAACTATCTGTAGGCAGTTTGATAAAGCATTCATATATGTTTCCTAGAGAGATCCAGTGCTCTTAGACTCCCTGAAAATGGCACCTGACCCCTTTAAAACCATGCAATGCAAAGAGCTGTCAGACCCAATGACCTCAATGAAAAAACAGGAGAAACAATAGGTAATGATAGAAGATATCCTGAACCTAACAATGTGCATAGAAGAACCAGAAACAGAAAGAAATCTTCAGAATGCCTCTTGAAATCATAAAAGATATGAGGGAAACACTACAGAAAAAAGATGAAATGATAGAGACAATAAAGTCCATATACTACAAGGAAACCATGAATCGACTGGAGGAAGCAGAAAACCTCACCAGTGACCTAGAGGATAGCCAAGTGGAATTTTACATATGCAAACAAAAATCTAAAGAGATGATTAGAAAAACTGAAGAAAATCTAAGAACTATGTTTGATGCTACGAAGAGGAGCGACATCAGAATAATTGGGTTACCAGAGGAAGACACAACAATGCAATCATCTGTTAAAATAGTCAGAGAATTCTTGCAGAAAAACTTCCCCAGCTTAATAAATGAAAATCAGACAACCATTCAGGAGGCTAAAAGAATACCAGCAAGACTGAATCCCAAGAAGTCACCAACGCACATAATTGTTAAACTATACATCTTTAAGGAAAAGGAGACAACTTTAAGGGCAGCTGGGAAAAATAAGCAATCACATGTAAAGTTTCTCAAATAAGAGTATTCTCAGGCCTATCAACAGACACTGAGAAGAAAGAGGAGTAATATATTCCAAAAATTGAAGGAAAATAACAAACACCCAAGAATACTCTACCCAGCCAAATTATATATCATGATAGATGGAAAAGTGAAAGTTTTCCCAGACAAGAAAAAACTCAAAGAATACAATAGCAGAAATGCAGCTCTACAAAAGATCATTGCTGCTCCAGTATGGGCAGAAGAACAGCATTCACTAAGCACAAATAAGAAACCACCCCATACAGCATCCTTACCGAGGGGACAACAAATAAAAAATAAACCCTGTGTTAGTCTGGGTAGGCTAGAGGAACAAATTTCATAGACACACATATAGATAAAAGAAAATGTTTATATACAAGAGGAACAGGACATTGAGCCCAGTCCAGGTCAAAGTCATAAGTCTGATATTAACCCATATGCCTGAAATCAGTTTATAACGTCTCCTTCCAACTCACGAAGTCACAGGTCAGTGGATGCAGAATCCCGTCACTATCAGTGGTATCCCCAGGGCTCCTCGCTTCCAGGGCTCAGGGTCCATCAACAGCAGAAGCAACTCATCGCTGGCAGAGGTCTCCATGTGGCTGCTCCAGCTTCAAAGGTCTGGCTCTATGAGGGCAAAGGCAAGTGGTCTCTTTGTCGGCTCCTCCAGCTTCTCAGAAGCTGACATTTTGTCTTGTCTGTGGTTCATCGTCTCTGAGACTAACTCCAAACAACTGGAAGAGATAGCTTCTCATCTTCACGAGGGAAATATCACAAGATTTTCAGAAGAAAGCCATGCCCCAATAGAGGCCTCATTGGCTACTCAATGGCTATCTTCAGATTAACAGGTGAGACTCCACCCCTACATTTGAATCATAAAATTAACATAAGCACATGACTGCCACAACCCCAAGATAGCATTGATTTAAGGATGGAAAGAAGTTAAGAATGTGATTTGAGGATGGAAAGAAGTTACACTCTCACATGCACATGCAAACACATTGAAAAGAAAGACAGGTAGGAAAACACCCAACACAAAATGTATAAGAAAACATCACAGAGTCCACAGATTGAAACAATATCCCTGAACACTAATGAAATGAATTCAAGTATTAAAAGGCGGAGGTTAGCAGACTCACTTAGCAAACACAACCCATCAACCTGCTGCCAATAGGAAACACATCCCAAGACTACAGACAAAAATAGACTGAGGCTCAAAGGCTGAAGAAAGGCATACAAAGCAAACAGCAATTCAAAAAAAGCAGGGTTAGTAATCCTAATCTTGGCTAAAATTTACCTCAAAGTGCAAACCATAAAAAGATATAAGGAAGGACACTACATAGTGCTCAAGAGAGGGGTAGACAAAGAACCAATAAGCATTTTAAAAATATTTTTGCCAAATGTGGGTGGGACCCAATGAATACGTCAACCAAACACTCCAAAGGATGAAAAAAGAAACCAAAGCCTCAACAATTATAGTGTGTGAATTCCGTACACTGCTCTCTGAGAAATATAGATCACAGGGAATGAAACTCAACTAGGAGGCCAGAGTTCTAAACATGGCACTTAGACAATTTGACTTGATCTATATCTATGGAGCTTTAAAACCAAATACAAAAAAATACATATTCTTTTCAAGCTCACATAGCCCATATTTGAAGATAGTCCACATATGGTTATAAAGGCAAATATGCATAAATTTAAGCACATTGATATCAGACAGACCTCTCTCTGACCCCTGTGCCACAAGTCTGGAAATCAATAAAAGGAAGATGAGGAAAACAAAGGCAAATAATTCTCTATTGCAAATGAACTACATACTGGCCCAGATCAGAGATGAAATTAGGAAATTTCTAAAAGCCAATGAGAATGAAAACATGCTATAATCAAACTTATGGGACACAGCAAAGATAGTTATCAGAGGCAGTCTCAGCAATACATGCACACCTGAAAAAGGAAGTCTCATAGCTTATATGTTGGCACAAAATTTATAGCAACTAGAGCAGAGCAGCAGGACAATCCTATTAGTAGCCAAAGAAAAGGAGTAATAAAAATCAGTGCTGAGATTTGGGAGAGGGAAAACAAGAAAACTATGGAAAAAACAATGCTACTAAAAGTTGGTTCTTTGAAAGGATAAACAGAACCGACAAACCACTGGCAATGCTAATGAAAAGAAGAAGGGAACAAATTTCAATATCAAGAATGAAGGATGAAAAAAGGGACACTACAACAGCCCCCAATGAAATCAAAAGCATAATTACATAGTACTATGAAGGGCAGCACTTCAATGAATTCAACAACTTGGAAGACGTGGACAAATATGTCAAGAATCTCAACAGACACATTGCAATAGAAGAAATAGACAAGATTATCAAGGGATTACGAACAGAAAGATGCCCTGCATCAGATGGTTTCACGGGAGAATTTTACCAAGCATTCAGGGAAGAACTGACACCAATTCTGCACAAACATAAAAAAAGATGACAAACTCCCAAACTCCTATGAAGTTAGTATAAAACTGAAACCCAAACTGGGCCAGGATCCCACAAGAATTGAAAACTGCACACCAATATCCCTAATGAACATTGATGCAAAAATCCTTAGCAACATACTGGCTAACAGAATAAAAAAATATATGAAACAAATAATTCACCCTGACCAATGGACTTCATAGCCGTGATGCAGGAATGATTCAACATGCGAAAGACCATTAGTATCATTTGCCACATTGACATGAAAACCCTGTGATAACCACATGATAATACTGGTAAATGTAAAAAATATCATTCAACAATATCCAACACCAATTCCTGTTTAAGAGACTGGAGAAGATAGGAATGTAAGGATAATTCTTCAAGACAATATAAGCTGTATATGAAAAACCAACAGCAAACATGTAGTCAATGGAGACAAGACTAACACAATCCCACTGAAAAGGAGGACCAAACAATGATGACTTTTGTCCCCACTCTTATTTGATATTTTACTGTTGGTTTTAGATAACAGCATAAAACAAAAAAAGACATCCATGATATTCTCCTGGGGGAGGAAGAGGTGAGACTATTGTTTTTTGAAGATGATATTATTTTATATATGGAAAATCACAAAAGCTTCACAAGGGGAGTGCTGAAAGCAATAGAGGAGTATGGCAGAGTGACAGGAGACAAGATCATCAAGCAGAAGTCTGTTGGACTCTATACACATCATATAAGACCACAGAAGAGGAGATAAAAAAGGTGGCACACGTCTCAATAGTCAAGCACAAATTGAAATATGTAGGGATATGCCTGACTAAAAGAACAAAAGATCTATGTGAGGAAAACTACAGAACACTTTTACAAGAAACCAAGAGTGACCTCAACAAATGGAAGAATATCCCATGCTCATGGATCAGAAGTCTCAATATAGTAAAGATGTCAGTTCTACCCAAGGCACTATATAAGTTTAATGCAATTCTCATACAAGTACACTCATCTTTCTTCAAATAAATGGAAAAAATGATTATCAGCTTCATATGGAGAGGGAAGAAGTGCAGAATTAACAGAGAACTCCCCAAGAAGAAGCACACATTGGGAGGGCTTGATTCACCTGACTTTAGCATATATTCTACAGTCACAGTGGTCAAAACCACATGGTATTGATATTATGATAGATGCTCAGACCAATGTTAAAGAATTGAAATCCAAGAAGTAAAATAATCTACATATAGACAACTGATCTTGGTTAAGGCCCAAAAATATCAAATGAGAAGCAGATGCCCTCTTAAACAAGTGTTGCTTGAAAAAAATCAATGTCTACCTGCAGAAAAATAGTAAAAGACATTTATCTTACTCCATGCACAAGAAAAAACTCAAGGTGGATCACAGATTTCGTGGTAAAACCCCAAACTATTAGGGCTGTCATTTAGGGAATTGTGACCAACTTGAGAACTTTGGCACTGGGAATACATAGGCTATTAGTAATAGGGAAAAACACAAATACAGAGGAGACACAAATTGAAAAGTGGGATATACTGAAGATAAAACACCTGTGTACATGTAAGAATTCACCAAAAGAGTAATAAGCTCACAGACTGGTAAAACATCTTAAGCAATGACACATCAGACAAAGAACTTATTACTAAAATCCACAATACTCTGATAGCTATCAAAAAAAAATAACTGTTCACTGAGGAGGTGGGTAAAGGACCTGAACAGAAATTTCACAGAGGCAAACATCCAAATGGCCAATAAACAATGAAAAAATGCCCCCAATCATTAACCATAAGAGAAATGCAAATTAAAACATCAATGAGATGCCACCTAACACCCTCAAAGATAGCCTAGTTCAAAAATTCAGAAAGCAACAAGTGTTGGAGGGGTTATGGGGAGATAGGATCTCTCATCCACTGCTGGTGTACCTTAGGTAGGTACAGCCACTATGGGAATTGATTTATCAATATCTAAAACAGATAGTAACTGAACTGCCATATGACCCAGCAATTCTATTACTGGACATATGCCCAGAAGAGGCAGGAAACAAACCACAGCCAGACACTGTTGCTCCAATGTTCATTGCAGCACAGTTCACAATTGCAGGGAGTTGGAAACAACCCAAATTTCCATGAACTGAAGAATGGATTAAAAAGCTGTGGTACATACACACAATGGAGTACTACATATTGTTGAAAAGCAGGGATGAACACATGAAGCATATTGCCACATGGGAAGAACTGGAGGAAATTTTACTAAGTGAAGTAAACCAAGCACAAAAGAATAAGTACAATATGAGTGCTGAAGTAAGTTTAAAAAAACACAAAAGGAGCATAACCTTGGGGGAAGGCCCAGGTAGTGTGGCTGGGGCCAGACCAAATCAGGGCAGCATATGGTAGCCAAATATTAAGCAGGGTGTGGTGGTGGAGATAGAGGGGGAGCAGGGCATTAACCCACCCACGGGGAGCATATTGTTTATATTTCCAAAGGAAAAGAGAGACAAAACCTAAACCCACTGTTCTACAATGTGAACGCAACATGATGGCATGGAGCAGGGAGCCAGTGGAAGGGTCTGCGGGCTCACCCCAGGCCAACTTTGAGGACAGCCATCCCTTCCTCCAGAAGAATTTACTTTAGAGGACAGCACTACAGGTGCAACTCGGGGAGAGGGACATGTTTAACTAGAGCACACAGAAGGTTCATGGGGAGGTGAAGAGCCAGTCAGAGTGCAGTATTGCAATGATGAAGCATATAACTTTCCTCTAGTTCTTCAATACATCCTCCCACCCCCCACCCCCGATACCCTCACTATCGTGATCCGAATTCTACCTTTCAAATCTGGCTAGACCAGAGGATGTACACTGGTACAGATAGAAACTGGAGACAAAAGGAATCCAGGACCCATCATCCCTTTAGGACCAGTGGTGAGAGTGGCGATACCAGGAGGGTTGAGGGAAGGTGGAGTAGAAAGGGGAAACCAATTATAATGTTCTACATGTAATTTCTTCCCTGAGATTCGGACAATAGGGAGGTGGGTGAAGGGAGATCTTGAACAGTGCACTATATGACAAAAACAATAATAATTTATAAGTTATCAAGTATTCATGAGGGAGGGTTGATCAGAGATGGAATGGAAAATAGGGAGATAATACCAAGGGCTTAAGTCAGAAGCAAATATTGTAAGAATGATGATAGCAACAAGTGTACAAATGTGCTTGGCATACAATGAATGTATGTACGGATTATGATAAGAGTTGTATGAGCCCCCGACAAAATGATTTTTTATAAGTAGATTGCTGACATCTGATGGATCTTGGGTGAAAGAAGAGAATACCAGAAATATACCAGAACAGTTACTTGTGCTAATGTGGTACCTGGATATGGATGAAGAGACAATTGTGGGAATAGAACAGAGGAATACTGCATAGTTTAAAATCAGAAAAGGTGCCTGGGTTATAAAGTCTCATGATACTTATTCAATCTGTATGATGCGCAGATCATTAGAGTAGCAGAATTATATGAAGAGGATGCGGCATTGGGATTAGAGGAAGGTTTACTAACAACCTTTTATATGCAGATGACACAACCTTGCCTTATACACATGAGGAGGACTTGAAGCACCTGCTGGCAAAAACCAAAGATTCCAGCCTTCAGTATGGATTACAACTTAATATAAAGCAAACTATTGTCTTCCAAATTGGACCCAAAATAACATTTCATCTTGCTTGGGATCATGATCAATATTTATGGAAGCAGCAATGAAGAAACCAAACAACCCATTTAAATCTCTTGCACATAAGCTCTCAAATACTGGAAAACAAGGAGGTTGCTTTGAGGATAAAGGGACACCTGACTCAAGCCATGGTATTTTCACTCACTTTCTTTGCATGTGAAAGTGGAATGTTTAATGAGAAAGAGTCAAGAAGAATCGATGCATTTGAATTGTGGTGCTGGAGAAGAAGATAGAAAGTACTACAGACTGCCAAAAGAACAAACAAATCTTTCTTGGGTAAGGTAAGGCCAGAAGTTTCCCAAGAAACAAGGATGGCTAGAATTCAAGTCCTTTGGAGATGCTGACAGAAGAGAACAATCTCTGAGGAAGGACAACATACTTGGCAAATTAGAGGAGCAGCAAAAATAAGAAGACCCTCGATGAGGTTGTTTGGCACCATGGTTGTACCAGTGGGTTCAAGCATGGGAACCACTGGGAGGGCAGTGCAGCACAGGGCAATGTTCATACTGTGGTTCATAAATTTGTTATGATACCACCTAACAACGGCAACATTGGTAATAGATTTTATTCTCTTTGATATTTTCATCTACCCTTTGTTTATCTTTCACATTTCTCATATTTTGAAACAATATACAGACTCTGTATGCAAACAACAAAGGCTGTTATTCTATAGCCCTCGAGATCATAAGCAGAGGCACCTCCTTAGAGTGATGAAGCTACGAGGATTTGACTGAGGCTGAAGATGAAGCTGCACATTCATTCACATACATTTCTCTTCTATCAACCACACAGTCGAATCAGGAGGACATGCATTTCCCTGAGACACTTTCATCAAATAAAAGTGGAAAATCCCCTATGTAAATATAATCAAACCTTTGTTAAGTGTCACATCATCAAAAGTGGCAGGTTAAGCAACCCCAGGGTCTGTTTTTTTCACTGGAAAAATAAAATAAAAACAAAAAAGCTTAAACTTCTCATATCAGTCAGACTCGACTTGAAGCAATCTCTGGCTTCTAATGAAAATTGTAAAATAACTCAAGGGAAGAAAGATTGAGATTGAGAAAGATTCAATACAATTGATCATTTACCATTATCTTTTAGTTTCCAAGACTGGTGGCATCCATGAATAATCAACTCACAGTCCTAGTGCCAGTTTTTAGTGCCTGGAGGAATATTATGAATCTGATTTCTAGAAATTGTGTTACATCCTCTAACACATCTTACTGCTCTTTCTAGGAAAACCATACATACTGCTCTTTTCTGATCCAAGTCAATTGTCTCTAGGTCTGGGTCAGCTTCCAAGTGGTGACTGCTGAAAACATTTAAACGTTGAGTGATTAGTGGAAGCAGCGTGAAGAAAGGAGAATGGCACAGAAAAGCAAAAAGCAGATTTTTAAGAGCCTGAGCAGAAAGAGATTGAGAAGATAATGAGGGGAAATGAGGCTCTTACCTTCCCTATATAAACTAGATGTAGAGAAAACCAGCAATGACATGCTCAGGAAAAGTCAGAGAAGAACCTCAACCCTTGCCTCCAGGTGATGCTCAGTCTCTGCCCTAGCAGAAAGTGAAAGCTAAGTTAGATGCTAAGTTCTGAACAAATTTCTCAATATAAAAAAAAGTCTCATCCACTCGATTCGGACTCAGGTCAACCCTGTCAGCCACAGAGAACTACCATGGTATGTTTCTGAGAGTGTACAGCTTTACCGGAGTAGAAAGGCTCATCTTTTTCCTATATAGGTGTGGCTTAAAACTAAGGAAATGTTTACTTCTGGCTAGTTCTTTATTTTGTATTTTCTTATATCTAGGAAGGGAAATAGAACTTTTTTCAAAATTTTATCTGACCAAATAACCCGACAAATCATAGATTTCAGTTGCCTCACATAACACAAAATCACACTTTCAAAACAATTTTTTTAGAAAAGCCACAAAACAAGTAAGAATGAACAACAATCAGCAAAAACAAACATTTGGGAAGGGAGACGAGTTCTAATTCTCAAAGCTGTCATACCAAAATGTTTAAAATGTATATCCTTCAACCCAAAATTGTGAGCAATACAAAAAAAAAAAAAACAGGAGAACTTCTTTCTTCAGCCTGTGTGTGCTAATTATGGCATCTATAACAAAATACACCGAACTGGGTGACTAAAACGATAGACCATTATTCTATCAGAGTTCTGGGTAGAAGCTTTAATTTACCATGTATATATGACCGTGCTTTAGCCAAGGAACATAAGGAGGGTATTTTCTTCTCTTTTCCAGCTTCTGATTGCCCAGTCAGCTCTTGGCGTGGAAGTGTCAATCTAATCTCTGACACCCGTTCACTATCCCTGCTATTATTCTTGGTCTTATCTCCCTGTGTTCATAAGAAGATCATACACTGTGCCTTAAAAACAGATTGGGAGCCCACTGTCATCGTTTCGGTTTCTCATCACAGCAGACCCGCCAGGCAGTGCAGGACTACTCTAGAAGGTTCCTGAGACAGTAAGAATGTTCATAAGAGAAGGCTTATCATTCTATCTTAGAGCTGCTGATTGGTTCAAATTGTTGACACGACCTCTAATTGTCAAGCATGACCCCCACTAAGCTACAGTAATTCACTGCCGTCGAATCAATACTGACTCATAGTGGGTCTATTGGGCAGAGTAGAACAATCCCTGACTTTCTAAGGCAGTTAACTGCTTTTAGGAGTGGAAAGCCTGGTCTTTCTCCAGCAAAGCTGCTGGTGGTTTCGAACAGCTGACCTGTTCGAAAATCGCAGCTCACCAGGTTACTTCAAAGTCACCAGAGGGCTCCTTCGCATAGGACCAGAGCCAGAGACCACCTTACTCCAGAATGACTTCGTGTTAGCTGAAAGAATTGCATTTGCAGCAAAATTATTTCTACCTATGCGCACAATTCAAGACATCATGGGCTGCACACACAGGTGTGTGTGTGCGCGCGCGCGCGCGCGTGCGCGCTCCCTTGCTGGAATTGGGGAATGTAAAATGCAACTCGGTTAAACAATGAAAAAATGAACAGAAATTCCTAGAACTTTCCTTTGAGTGGGCTTGGGCATTGGACTTACTAGAAAATTTCTCCGTCAGTTAACTCTACTACCACTTCCTTTAAAACATCTATATTATTGATGTTCCATGAGAAATAGTCTACTTTTAATAAGTTAACATTTTTTCAAGTGGCCTGGACTTGGCATTTCACAGATTATAAATAAATTATTTTTTAACAATTTATCTTCAAAATTCAGAAAGCAGCTGATTATTTTTAAGAAATTGTGACAATGTGGATATACCTTAAGACGTCAGGTTCTCTGGTAAATTACTGTGGTTGTGACACATGCCTTTTTCCTCTGCAAGGTGAAAATCATTGGGCTTGCTCATTCCTAATTTATTGTCACATAACTTTTTGTCTCTCATCTGAAATGGGGCACAAGATTGTCACTTAGAAATGTTAATTGATTTTTATATTTGTGCCACACTGAATTTAAACTGTTCAATAAATTAGTTTCCAAATATATTAAGAAATCTACCTAGGAGAGGAATAATTTTAAAATTCTAAATAAAGAATCCTGTTGTGGCTTTATAGAGTTAAAGAAATTGTTTCAGTGCCATCGATAACAGTCAAACATTACCTAAGTGTTCAAAATATTATTGATATGAAGACACTGATCCCTAAAAACACACACACATTATTTTTGAGACTGAGCAATTCTGGCATTGACTCATGGGAACCAGAAGAAAATGAGTACATTTTTGTTCCTTTTCATCAGTAATACTTCTCTACAATGACTGGCTTGGTGAAAAGTTTATATTGACATTTCTTTTGTGGATGAACTTGCTGTGACCCTCAGGAATTAAGACTCATGAACATATATTAAAGCAATTTTCTCAAAAAGATTGTATTAATCAAAATTAAGTCAGAATATTTTAACCAGTACTGTTTATATAAAGTTGTGGTTATGGGGCTGAAGGAGGAGAAACAAACAGGATTGGATTGCTAGTGAAGTAACTATGAATCACTAACTTTTGAAAGCTTTAAGATACAGATAGATATAGTCCACACAAATAGTACTTGCCTCTTGAGACTCTCAGAAAGAAGTTGATTTTTTTTAAAAGTCATATGCCTTTCTAGGTATAAGGTTAAATGACCTTATGCTATGCCAGTCTATTTTATGATTACAACCACTGCAACTCAGGATTTGCATTCTGTATCAAATTACCATTTCTGAGGTCCAGACCTTATCCTCTAAAAGTTTTGATCTCTCTCTTTTTTGCTTGCATATGGTTTCAATTTAGCTAAATTGAAGTATGCTTCCCAGAATCACCTTTTTGGATGAACCCAATGTCGGGCTTGTATCTGTAAAAGTGAATGAATCTGTGGTCAGCAAGTCATATGCAAGACGCTAATGGCTCCCAGAGTCATCCTGCAGTATGGCAGACTGTTGGATCAAGTCCACAGAACTGAAAGCCAATAAGCCAGATGGAGCATCTGCACTCAGCCAAAATGCAAGCACATTTTCACACAGTGCCCATTTATATTGGACGTAATCAAGACTCTCAGGGAAATTTCCTTTCAATTGATTGACTATTCATAGCACATTTCAGTAAGGAAATTGTTACATTATGCTGGATCATATCATGGGGCTCTTAACTGTCAAACTACTGAGAACACTAGCCTAACAAAGTTGACAGAAAGTTTTAACTGTACATCAACATTCTTAGATTATTGCTCATCAAAAATGATATGGGAAAATGAGAGAAAACTGACACACCTTTTTGGATATTGTCACGAAGAATTACAATGTTCTGTTTGAACAACTTTCTCTTGGACTATGCACAGGTTTCACATAAATACATTTGTTATATGAGAGCACTTGTTGTTAGATATTTTCTCCCATTAAGATACCCCCAGAAGTTGAACATCCCACTTTTGCTTGCATCTCATTGATCATATGTAGTCATCTGCCTCACCTGACATAAAGAAGATTGGTAATTTACTATTCATCTGGATAGTCACTTGCCTACTAAGCAACTTAAACCTACAACACTGGTGTGAAGAAGCAATCAGCCATCCTGCTTCATTTGAGACCACAGCCTCTTCCTGTAGGGAATCTCGTGGGGCAGCGCTCCTCTGTTCTATACGGTTGCAGTGAAGCGTGCCACAATATTGCCAAAGAGGACAGGGAATGACTATTAAAAGGTAATTATTCATTTCTGTAATAGTAGATAGTCATAATCAGTTGTAAGAAAAAATAAACTCAGATTTAAAAAATAACCAGCATAAGTGAATGCATACCTGCGGTGCTGAAAATTGTTCTAATATATCAAAGTATGTTATCTCACTTGATCTTTATAGCAACTCTGCATCAAATATGACATTTCAACTTATTTTTCTTCTATATCTCTTTATATTATGCACTTTAATTCATGAAAATATGAGCATGTAAAATGTTATTTATTTTAAATAAATACATTATATTTTAGATGCCACTTTGCTTAATAGTAAATTAACTTATATATACAAACACCTTGTCATGCATACAAAGTGAAATAGATATAAATTCATTTCCAGGCATATAAAAGAAGCAAGTTGTGTTAGACAGGGTTCTCTAGAGAAACAAAACCAGGACACTAATAATTATATATATATTTATTTTACATAGATGGATAGATACAGTTAATTGATCTATAAAGTAGTATATGAGTGATTTGGTGCAACTCACTTCCATGAAACAGCTAATACACTGTGAGTCCTTCAGGCCGTCAAGGTCACAGGATAGTCGTCTATAGAGCAAATCAGTCTATCAGGCCACCAGTAGCAAACATCAAGGGAGGTCACCAACAGTCAGTCAGATGACAGTGTCCAACAAACCCCAGCTCAAGAGATGTATATTCCAGTAGCATGGCAGAGGAGGCCTTGAAGGAACCTCAATTACAGTGGCACGGGTAGTGTTTCACGGGTAGTGTAGCTTGAAAATGGAGGCACAGAATGAGCAAGGCAGCCGGCTGCACACTGGTCCAAAGATCCAAGAGCAAAAAAGAAAAAGCGAGGCTTGCCAAGCCATTTATATCTCCCCTTTTTAATTAATCTCACATGTGTTTATTGGCCATGTTGGCACAACAAACCTATCTATCACAGAAGTATTTGGTTAAAACTACAAAAAAAACATGTACTAAGTTGTTTCAATTTCAAGATCTCTAAATTTTAGAAAATGAAAAAAATTGAATTGTAATGAAAAAATTTAAGTTATCTATTATGTCAAAATAGCACCAATTTAAAAGAGAAACTTGAAGATTGTATATTTTAAATATCTTTTAAAATATAAGAATAACTTTTCCTTAAAAAAAAGCCAAATCATATACCCAAAGAATTATAGAGGAGGTTTATTTGCAAATATTTTCCACTTATATTGCTTCATCATAAATTCTGTTTCATTAGCCACATGAATTTTTTTATAACTGGAATTGAATTTAATTATTTAAAGACATGAAAACTTCAAATGTTCATTATGAAATTACATGTCTAAAGTAAATAAATATGTATAACTGAGAATTGAGTTTCAAAGGGCTACTTTCTTTTTTTTATTAGATACTTTTATCGGGGAATCTTATATCTCTTATTCACAACCCATACATTTATTCATTTTGTCAAGCCCATATGCTGTTATAATCATTTTCAAAGCAGTTTCTTTCTACTTGAGCCCTTGATATCAGCTCCTTATTCCCCTCCTCCATTATGAACCCTTGATAAATTATAGATTATTATTTTCATTTCATATCGCACATCATCCTTTGTCACCCTTCACCCACTTTTTTGTTGTTCATCCCCTTGGTAGGGGGCTATATAGTGATCCTTGTGATTGTTTCCCCCATCCCCTTATTGATTCCTCACCTTCTTCTTAACCTCCTGGTATCCCTATTCCCATTGTTGGCCTGAAAGGGTTAATCTATCAGGATTTCCCATGTTTTGGATCTGATCTGTAGCAGTGTGCATGTTCTTGTCTAATCTGATTTGTAAGGTAGCATTGAGGTCATGTTAGTGAGGGGAAGGAAACATTAAAGAACTAGAGGAAAGTTGTGTATTTCCTTGGAGCTAAACTGCACCCTAACTGGCTCATCTCTTTCTTGTGATTCTTTTATGAAGGGATGTTCAGTTGTCTTCAGTTGGGTTTTGGGGCTCCACTCCATGCCAACCAATTGCCACTCCCCATTCAGCTTGGATAAGTTTTTGTTCTGGGTCTTAGATGCCTAATACCTGATCCCATCAACAACTTATGATCACACAGGCTGGTGTGCTTCTTCCATGTGTGGGGCATACTTGGTCAGACCTGTGGATTTGGGGAGAGCTATAGAAAGCCCAGGATGTTTCTGTGTCTCCTGGAGCAGTCTTGAAGCAACTGGGTAGTTATCTTCACCCATAGGTAGCTGGAACCCATGTTTCCAAGCCTCTTGGAATATTCTGGTCTTGAGACAGGTAGAAGCTGCTGGACAACCCGTGTTTCCATGACTACTGGAAAAAACTCTAGTCTTGACACAAATAAGACTCCAGGCCAGCTCACCCGATAACTTTCTTTGACATCTGAAACACAGCCTATCAGGATGCTTCTAGCTAAGATCCTGTAATGTAATTGGACGCTAGGATCCTGTAATGCAATTGGACACTAAGATCCTGTAATACAACTGACGGTATATAATGAAATGTGATTGGACGAATTAGTCATGTAAGACAATTAGACAGGCTGGCTCAACCAGCTACACCTCATTTACATAACTCAGCCAGAAACACTTCTTTTATATAGCCCACAGGTAAGCCTGTTGTCTTTCATGTTGCAAACCTGTGATCTTATAGGGATGTATCCAGAAACAAGTAAAAATGTGAAAGAAGTTATTTGATTGATTAATAAAGCATATAGAAGCTTGCAAAAGCTGGAATACTGTTATATCTGTGCCATAGAGCCTTTTCTCTGGAGTCTGTGTGCACCATTGGCTAACTCGATTGCCCTCACTTTCCTGCATGCTGGACCTGTTCCCACCTCCACATATAGCTTTGTTGCATCTCAGCTAAATGGCTGCTTGTTTATCATCCAGTCTTATGTACTGTTTTCACATAAACAAGGAGAATATGTCTGTAAGAAATAAAACTCATATATGAATTTTAAATGCATGAAGTCATGTTAATATTATATATTCCATCATCATTAGTGATACTGCCACATTTGTATCTCTTTAATAAAGAAATAGTAGTGCAAATGTAATGGGATATACTCATTGACCTAATTTAGTCGTGTCAGTAAATCAGGCCATCTCTAAATACCTTTGATTATTAAATTGATTATAATATTCTTAGATGTCATTAAGTTAATTCTAATCCTATGAATTTGGAACAAAACACTGCCCCATTCTATACCATCTTCATAATTGTTGTGTTTGGACCCATCATTACAGTAACTGTCAATCAGTCTCCTTAAGTCTTTCGATTTGATTACCCTGTGCTTAACAAGGTAATGGGACTTGTTTCTCCTGACAACATGGCCAAAATATGTGATAGAAAATCTGGAATCCTAGATTCTAAGGAGCATTCTGATTATATTTCTTCCAAGATGCATCCATTTATCCTCTTGACAATCCCAGTTACTCTCAGTATTCTTCATGAACAACTCTATTCAAATGCAACAATTTTTCTTTATTTCTTGCTCAAGTTTCATATGTATGTGAGACAATTGAAAAATTACCTTCTGCATAGGGCATACGTTCGTCTTCACATCTCTGATAGGCTTGCTTATCAGCAATTTAAAGAGGTCTGATGCAACAGATTTGACAAACTGAGGATGTCATTTGTTTTGTTGCTTACTGCTTTCATAAGTTTCAGTTGTGGCTCCAAGTACAAAGAAATCATTTACAAATTCAATATTTTATCCATTTATCATGGTACTGCTTGGTAAGGATTTGGGTTTTCTTTACTTTATATTCCAAGGCTGCAGTCTGATGACTATCATCAAGTGCTTCAAGCCCTCTAGCCTTTCATCAAGCACGTTTGCGTCATTTGCATTTTAAAGGTTGTTACTAAACCTTTCTTCAATATTTTTGATTATTTCTTCACAAAAGTCCAGGGTCTTGGATTATTTGATCAGCATACATACTGAGTACTAAAGTGAAAAGATAGAACCTTACCACACATCTTTTCTGATTTCATACCATGCGATATTCCCTGTGTTACAGACACTGCTTCTTGGTCCATGTTCAGGTTTCATATGAATATTTAACGAATCATAATGTGGACTAGGACAAACTATGAATAACAATGAGAAAACTGAATTTTCAAATCAATGTTCCTAATTTTGGAAAAGTCCTTAAACCCTGTAATGACTTTAATATAATAGATTCTCCTTTAGTAATTAAAAAGAATGCTGTCAGTTGTCAAGCAACAGGATCAAATGAAAGTGTAAACTGTATATGCTTAAATATGTTCAGTTTTCTGAGAATGCATTCAAACTCTGAAAATAAATAGATAAATAGGTGATCTTTTCACTCCATAACCAGCATCTTGGGAGGAGCTTTCAAAACAAAGCATTTTAACCTTAAATCATCATTGTAAAATTAAACTAAAGCCAATTACTTGTAGCATTAAGTTATGATAACAAATAATTTGCTAAATTTAGCAACCACTCTCACTATATTCTAAAGTATCATAAATATTATTATTAGCCATAGATATGCTGTCAAATAATGTCTACTCTCATATCATACTTTAAGATGGATGAGAGTTAAACTTTGTATAAGATTTTTTTCATCCATGCACCTGTAGAATTATAGCACTTTAAAACATGTAATAAATCTAAAAATAAAACTGATTATTTCCCCATTATGATTTATGCATGTTCAAGCCTCAAGGAAAAGTTATTGGGTTAATAAAACATCTTCCCTCTAAGCACTCAAAATATTTTGCAAGTACTCTTATGAAACCTTGCATTCTCCTGGTATGGTCGATGGTGGCTCTGATGATGACATTCATTTGTAGGTGACAATATCTGGCCAAGGGAACTCTAAATGATATGCTCGGCTTAGATTACGTTACTACAAATCAGGGACAGAATTAAAATAAATCTCATTGACTTCTAGATGTTTATTTTGCCTTATTTTCTGTATTCCATTTATTTAATATTCTCTACCAATATACAGATTTAATTATTGAGTCATAATTTTCCAATAAAACAAATTTTATTGAATTTTAGATTTACAGAAATACTATAGAAAAGTAAAACAAAGTAAAACAAACTTCCAAAGGCATTTATTTTGTGGACAGGGGATGAAATTGTTACAGTTCATAAGCACAAACTTAAATGATGAGTTACATGCCAAACAAACCTTGGACATAGTTGATACAAATTTAATTTTAACTAAAAATAAGTGATAACATAATCTGAGCTACAGATGAATCTTCAGTAATAAAGTTATATTATTTTATCTTCCTCAGATTAAAATATATATGTTTCAGAAAATATGCCCATGTTACCAGACTAATATCAGGCTAAACTAATAATCTAAAACAATAGTATTAATCAATTAAATTGTTTCATTCAATTGAGGGTCTGTGACTCAGAGGGACATGTGTAATTTGCTCAATATAGGAAATGCAGATGGAATCAATTTGCAGTGGCCTTTAGTTTCTACGTTCTTAGCAAAGCAGCTGTCTGTGAGGCAGAGTTTCATGGCTTTAAAGTTTTAAAGAAAGGCAAATAGAGCACTACTCTTTGCTAAGGGCATTCAGTACTTATAGAACATTCAGTCCTACTTTTTTTTTAGCTTGAAATAATGGCAAGTGTCCTGTAAGTACACTTTTGAGTCATTCGTCAGCCCAAGGCTGCACAACACTATAAAGCCCTTGACATATAATATTATCAAGGAACTTGTACAGATGGACCCATGTGACAAGTAAACAAAATTCATCAGGTTTTGTATATATTTCTTGAACTAACTTCTGAAGTTTCAGATTAATGTGCTATTTATATTGCTCTTTGCTGAGCAAAGGAATAAAAAGAAACCATGCTCTTCAAAAAAACAAATAAAAAGTATTATTTCCCTTCTTAAAATATCAACAAAATATTGATATTAGTACTCCATGAGAACTCAGAACACTTTAATTTTTCCATATTTTATTTATTTATTTGGCCACTTTCCTTTCCTCACTGATATTGGTTTTTGAAGGACTTTATGAGCACTCTTAAGGTTCCGTAGGATTAGTTTGATAGCCAAGGAGTGGAGGGTACTAGACTATATGTGTTAAGACCTACACTAAATATGCTACATAGTCAGAATTTTCCTCAAATGTTTCTTTTTTTTTTTTTTGGCGGGGGGGGTGGGGCATCACTGCTCTCCATGGGAGTAGGAGTCAAATGTTTCTTTTTGGGAAATATTTGCTTGATTCTCTAACTCATTCTTACCATGTATCTCAAGATATATCTAAGATAATATAATTATGAATTCTGATTCATTCCTTATTTTTAAAATATCACATTTTTTTCTTTTTTGTGTGGCATCACTGCCTTGGTGGGAGTAGGAATAAAATGTCACTCTTATGTAACATGCAAAACATCAACAATTATCGAAGAAATTTAATTGACTAATACTATTGTTTTAGATTATTAGTTTAACCTGATATTAGACTGGCAATATGAGCATATTTTCTGAAACATATATTTTTTAATATGAAGAAGATAAAGCAATATAGTTTTATTACTGAAGATTCTTGTGTACCTCAGGTTATTTCATCTTTTATTTCTAGTTAAAATTAAGCTTGTAACAACTATGACTAATAATTCATGTACATTTTCACTAAATTAATATCTTTGGATATTAAGGGCCTAAGATTACTCTCATATGAAAAGGATATACATAATACACCAGCACCTGAATTAGAAGAATTAATATCATCAGTTCCTACTGATTTGAAGACTGTCTAGTAATGTATATTTTCTGGAAAATAAAATATATTCACACAGTGCTTTTAAAAATTCATAGAAAATTTAATTGGAAATAATGAAATATAAATGTAGCTATGCATACACACATGTATTTTTTGATAGGTACTTTAGAGTAAGTTCCAGTTCACTGCAACCATATGCCCAGGAGCAAAAACACTGCTTAGTTCCACATCCTTTTCAAAACAGTGGCTATAGTTTCTCCTGGTAACGTATCAGAAGTGAGACAAATCTTTGCTATCTTTCCGAATAGCAGGTTGACGGTATTTCTTCCAAGGAATATTTATTTGTTGTGCAAGTCCATAATATTTTCAGCAATTTTGCCACAATTATAATTCAATTATATGAGTAATTATTTGTTTTTTGTATTCATTGTTTAGCTTTCACATACATAGGAAGCAATTGAAAAGTGCAGTGACTTGGGAAGAAGGCAGATCTCAGTTCTCAAAGGGATGTTTTTGCTTCTTAACACTTTGAAGAGGTATCAATCCTACCTACTGCTACATCCTCTAGTTTCTTGGTAACTGCTTTCCACATCTTGATTGTGGATCCAAATAAAATTGCAGTAAATCTTTAACAACTTCAATTTCTTTTTCGTTTTCCATGATGTTAATTATTGATCATCCAGCATAAGAAATTTTATTTTCTTTATGTTGGAGTCTAGTATATGATGAAGCTTTTAGATTTTTATCTTCATCTGCAAGGGTTTCAAGTATTATTCATTTTCAGGAAGCAAGTGTGTGTCATGTACTTATCATGGGGACACTTTCCTCCAATTTTGATATTGTTATTTCAAGATTTTAACAACAAATAGAAACGTGCTTCTACATCAAAGTAGTATGAAGAAAATATTTAAACTTGGGGAAAACATCAGCAAATTATCTATTGCCAAATTCCATGATAGGTAAAAGCTTGATGATGTTATTTAAGTGATTTGGGGAAGAAAGTAGCCAAATAAATGGTGCTGAGCCCTGGTAGTGTAAGTGGTTGAATGCGGGACTGAGGCCCCGGGGGCTTGGCAGTTCAAATCCAGCGGCGGCTCTCAGGAGCAACGCTGGGTAGCTCCCACGACCACCAGAGGGTAGTGATGCCCCCCAAAAATAAATAAATGGTGCTGAATTTGGCTCCTATCTTAAGGTGTAATGCAAACTAAATCAAGTAGTCCTAGCTACTTATTAAACCAATGCAATTAAATATAAGTTTAATGTTTCTAATATAAATTCAAATGTAATACAAGTATATTATTTATATATGACAAGAAACAGCTCTAGTATTTAATGTATATACAATGTATACTCTGGACATTTTCAGCCAATAAAGCATACTTTTAGTTCTTAAAATCATCCTTAATGGACTGGAGAAGGTACAGTAGTGGAGAGGAGAGCTACAGATATGGGGAAATCAGGATGGATAAACCACATCAGACCGGTGGTTAGATTGGAACTACTGGATGGGTGGAGAGGAGGTGGGGTAGAGAAATGGAACCAACTGCCAGGATCTGCATTTGACCAGTCTGGAGGATGGGCATCGAGGGAGTGGGTTGAGGGAGGTGTCAGGCAGGGTAAGATACGACAGAACAATAATAATTTTTAAAGTATTGAGGGTTGATGGGGGAGGGAGAGCAGGGGAACAGGGGAGGGGTTGGAGGAATGATACCAGGGCCTAGGGGAAAGGGTAGATATTTGGAGAATGATGATGGCAGCGGACATGCAAGGGTGCTTGCCACAGTATGTTTATTTATGTATTGGAAAATCGATGTACGAGCCCCTAATAAAATGATTTTTAATTAAAAAAATTAGGAAAGGGCACAGATATTTTTAAATATTCTTTACAAGGGGACTTTGGCTCTCCTGAACTTGAGTATTTACAACCAAAGTCTGCCTTTACAACCAAAGTCTCTTTGTTTTATGTATGACCCCTTGATAACTGCAGGGATCTAACCTGGAATTTATTACCCAAACTCACAGATTGCCTGATTTTAGAATCATTCACATATTATTGACTAGGAACTTAGTAGCACTATCTTTACACATGCATTTAATGTTCAATTCCCATTCAGATTTCTTTCTCATTTATATCCACCATGATCAGCATTTTCTCCAGTCTTACAGTAGACACCAGTCATTTGCAAAATGATTAAACTCTCTGTATATCTCTAAATTAATATTTATTTTACCAAAGTGGAAATCTAAGCACAATTCTGAGCCAGAATTTGCTGAGTAGAATAAGCAAATGTTTTGCAAAAAAAAATAATAATAATAATACTCACGAGGTTCACTAAAATTCAGGATTTCCATCAAATGACAGGATGATTAGTTGAAGATCATTGGAATCCTTGTTTCCACATTCAGATTGGTGTGGCATTACTTGAACCTTGTCATTCCAGCACACATTCACCTTAGACCACACGTTGCTGGTGATTAACCAGACAATTTAAGGATCACACTGTGATGTAGCTGCACACGAGTCCAGGTCACCTCCATCTCTTAATATGAACGCCATGATGGTCTAAGCTAATTCTATGACAGGGGTCAGTATGCCCCTTCTTAAGCCTAAGTGTAAATCTGTTGACAATATCCCTGTGCATATAATTTTCACACTAATTATGTTACTCATATACTGAATGATTTCATAAATTCTGAAGAAGCAACTCATTGATCTCTAGATTCAGATGTTCTGGGCACTAAATAATACCAACATTCTGAAATGTGAAAATGATAGAAAGTATGGCTCCAGTAAAATAAAAATGTATTTGATAAAAGCATCATCCTTAGTTTTAATGAAAATAATGTGCGACAAATTTTGTGTGACAAAATCATAACATAAACCAGCAGAAAAAGTACCTGAGAAATATTTACTCTTTTTGAGTACTTCCATATAAATAATGTAATTTATATTAATTTTGGCATGTTTAAACAAGGACAAAATATATCTAATAATAAAATATATTTGAATTTATGAAAGGAAGATACAAACCTAAATATCTGAGTCAGCAATTTATATATTTAATACCCTAATGAAAAACACTTATTAATTAATGAATTGTTACAATAATTCACACTATATGTAACCTAGGTTAAAGTATCATCTGTTTGACTGAACAAAATAATAAAGTAAGAACAACATGTATATTGTCCTGAATATCATAAGCTGTTTGGACCCAGATTAAAATCAGTATATCAGAAGTTTTTCACATTTATTGAACACCTTCATGTTCAATCAATATAGTATGGTTCACATAACCGTTGATGCTTAAAGTATTGCTTAAATTTAGATGAACGTTTCTCCCCTCTCTCTGAAAGGGGGGGGGAAATACCAGTAGTTCAGTAGAAAGTAAATGTCTAGAAGCATGCCTGATTCAATTGATGTATGTATTGTGATAAGAGTTGTATGAGCCCCCAATAAAATTATTTTAAAAACTAGATGAAGTTCACTCTTATGTTATTTAGAAACAACATAGAACTTCGTTTAAATTTGCCCTTTTTCCAAGATTATGCTATTCCTCACCAACACCATGGCATTGAAGAATGGCACAGGAGTTTGGATCAATACTAGTTGCTATAGATTTACCAGGGTTAGTTCATAAAGTGTCCTGTCCTTGAAATGATGGAGTTCCATCATCCTTTCCATTAGTTTAAGATTATTTTCTATAGTAAAGAATATGGTATGGAAAATATTACAGTAGTGCACAGTGAAATAGTATTCAGTTAATTCATTTTAATTTTTCAAAAGGAACTCATGACCTTGTTACTCTAATTTACTTCGAATAAAAATTTCTAAAATATAGTCTTTTAGTGTAACAAATAAGTCTCATCTCCTGACCTCAGTAAGTTAAACTCCATGTGGCTGAGTTACCTCATCTTTAAGTGAAAATTTACTTTTCCAGCCCTTTTGCCTCCCCTTAATTATTTCACTTTCCATTTATTCTATTTCTACTTTAAAATATTTTAGTGATGATAAGGTGTCATACATGATTATGGGATACTGAGATACTAGGTGGAAAAAGAATATGCCTCAAAATGCTTTCATCATATAGATAAAAATTAATGGTAACATTTTAAATGGATGGATCTAAAATATTATATTCCTGTTCTTCTCTTCAATCATTTTCATTGTTCATTTTATGCTAGTCTCTGTGATGCATTCTTTCCAGTTTTTAATTAGGTTTAGTCATTTGTTTGCCAAAAGAAAAGGGTTCTGTGTTTTAATTGAACACTGCTACTCAGCCTATGAATATATACACTAAAGGAATCGAGTTGATAGTTCTAAATTTGAAAATATGACTCTGTTCAAGCAAGTTCATATTAAAAAATGACATATCTCCGACATCAAACGTGTCCTCTCTCTAAGGTATAAACTAAAAGTAAGAACAGATTTCACAGTCTGATCTATGCTATAATTTGAAAACTGACCTGTCATTTTGACAATGTGTGGTCAAAAAGTCATAGTATCAGGTCATAGTAAACTTTATTAAACAAAATTTTAAACTTAACAGTCCTCTTTCTCCACATAACTTGTATGTAGGTCAATGATTTTCTAAAGGCTTTGTATCCATCGCTAGAATGTTTTCTCAAAGAATTATATGCGTTTCAATTTATATTGGTTTCCAGTGTTTTTCAGAGACTTCTACTGACTTCCTCCTTTTAAATGTGGATTGAGAATGGGGAACAAAAAGGAGGCTTAAAGGTCAAAGTCATGGTATGCTTTCCCAATTAAATGATCATAAACCAACTCCTGCTACCCTCAAATAATGAACATATAAAGTGTGGGAACTTAAAGATAAAGATCTTCAGGGCTCATTTATTTTTATGTCCAATGTAGCTTTCCACATTTTACACACTTCTTCATAGTAAGCCCCAAATGATCATCCTATCTACTTGGGACAAGACAGCCTCTAGACTAGCCTTTAGGAATCAGCCCTTCCTCCCACCTCACACCATCTTCAGATAAAAGAGTAAAAGGAACACAGCAGCCAGAAACTCTTGAGCTAGCATCTCTGCCTTAATTTTAATTATCCAAGTAGATCCACCCAGGAAACACTGTTTTAATTAGACATTGCCCTCTGGGTCATTTTGGGAAATCCAAGACTCTACCTTTTTGTGATTAAACATCTTCATTACTTTGGTTTTTCTTAAAAGATTAATGAAAGATCAGTTCTTCTTGACCTAGCTGATCTTCATGCAGTGCTTTTTCATCCATGACACTAACAGGTGCTGAGGCCAATGTCCTCTTAACATTTGTGGTACAGAAATATCTACTTGGTCAAGTAAAAGAAAAAAAACAACAACAAAACTGAATTTAAGATAGTTTATTCAATGAAAGAAAAATTATTACCTCTGCTATAGGTAGACACTAGCTGTTGTAGTTAGGTTTTCTAAAAACTGGGTTGGGTCAGTATACTCACTAATTTGATAGCTGAGCCTTCTACAATTATGTAATCTGGCATAATGTCATCAATTCCATGACAGGATGCACTTTGAGCAGTCAAGTAGTTGTGAGAAGACTAGGGTGGATTTTAGACCCTTCCTCGGAGTAAAATACTAAAGATGTTTCCTCAGAGGTTCAGGCTACCTCTTATATTAATAGTCTCAGTGGAAGATGTCTTCATGTCTTGATGGTCTGCATCCTCTATCTGTGTCATCAATCTCCAATTCTGGGCCTTTGAGACAATGATCCACCATATTGCGCTTAGAGCATGCTATCTGCTGAAGTATGAATAGAAGATGGAAAGAATACAGAGTTGATGTTCCCCAAGAAACTAGCTGACATTCTACCTTTTCAGGAGGTTGTATATGAGGAAGCACCGAAGTTGCTGAAGGAGGAAACCCATCCTGTGCTGAATGCATGAACCAAATACAACTCTCCAGGAATTGATGGAATGGCAATTGAAATGTTTTAAAAATGGGTGAGGCACAGGAAGCAGAAAATTTGGAAGTGAGCTACTTGGCCAACTAACTGGAAGAGATACATACTTGTGTGAAATCTAAAGAAAGGTGATCCAATAGAATTCTCAAACTACAGAACAATATAATTGATGTCATATGCAAGTAAAATTTTGCTGATACCATCCAACAACCTTTGTTGTAGTACATTGACAGAGAGTTGACAGAGGTTCAGGATTTTTGATAATTGAATTGCACATTGTGGCAAATGATTGGATTTTCTCAATTCACAATAATGAAAAGTTCTACCTCCTACACACACACACACACGCACGCACACACACACACACACACACACACACTTCTCAATAATTGAAGGTAAATTTTTCTGTTGTGAAGGAGACTGAGTAAAAAAGTGAGCTAATACAATCTTAGGAGGCAGAGCCCCCCAGAAGAAACTGTGACTACAAGCCACAATTGACAGTCGAATGTTGACTTTAGCCCTAACGAGGCCACAATGTACTTCCTTACCTAGAAGAAATCAGCAACAGATTTTTTTTTTGTCCACAAAAGAATCAATGGTGGGTATATTGCATTTTGGAACCAAGCATTTCAGAGAAAAAATACATTAAAGCTAGTTTTGGCTGGTTCAGTTTTTCTACCACTCCAGATAAAACAGCATTTTTCAAATTCCATGTTGTGAAAATTTTTAATGTACTTGAATTGTTTTGGTGGGATAACAATGACCTCAGAATTGTTTTTGCTATCAGAAGACTTTCACTTAAGCCAAATTTCTTCATTTTCTTCTGTGTGCTTCTTGATATAAACACTACTGCCAATTTCAAAAGAACGGCACAGAAATTCCATCAAAGGACATGTTCTCAGGTTTTCTGTTGGGTTTATTCAACAATAGTGACCCTTTTAACGATTTTTGAAAAAACAAATTAAAACATGCATTCAGTTCATCCTTCTTTTGGAGGGCTACTTTCATCTGGCACAAAAGAAATAACTCTGCTTTTCCTGAAGACTAGCTCATTATAAAGAGTCTTTGCCTGGTAATTGTGCCACCAAAACTAGTCTGAAAGTCCTGCAACATCTCTCATAGTTTTGTTTAGGACATGAAATACAAAATTCTAAATATAAAACTGTAGACAAGAGATAAGGAAACCATCTGAGGCATTAATAAGCCCTTTATAAGGCATTTATTAGCCTGTTATCTGAGTCTTGCTGATGTAGTCAGTTCCACTTTGGACTACCATCCAAAAATCATCATAGAATAGAAGAGCAATTCAATTATTTTTCGAAAATTCTCACATTCACTTGATATTCCTTAAAACTTGATGTAAACACAGTTAATTTAAAGTTCACTAGAGATAATGCTGAATTTGAAATATGATAGCACCAATAATATCTCAAACTCAACCATTATTTATTCTAGAGGAGGGTAAATCACAGTACCCTTATATGAGATATTTTTACTTATAATATTGAAAAAATCCAAAAGTAGAGTTGGACTACACATTATAAACTTTAATTTATGGTGCTAATAGATTTTAATAAAAAGCAAAAACCACCTCACTAGTACTAAATCAATTCTGACTCACAGTGGTTCTGTATAACTGCATCATTTGTATTTCTGAGACTTTAAATCTCTACAGGTACAGTCAATCTCAGTTTTCTCCCAGGAAGCTATTGGTGGATTTGAACTTTGGACCTTGTGATTAGCAACCGGATTTGTAGTCCACTACATTACCAGTATCAATTAATGATATTTTCATTCAAATGCATTTGCAGATTTGAGGTACTATTGTATAAATTTATGCTAAATAAATGACTATATATTTACATGTTTGGTTTTTGCTACAAAATATAATTGTATTGTTGTTGAAGTTACAATATTGAAAAATCTCTGAATCAGATTCACCTGCCTCAAGAGTCTATGTGAATGTTGTGAATATACATGTATATCACAATGAAACATTAATTGTAGCTAACTAATCTTTACTAGCATATGCAAAATAAAATTCAATCCAGGTGACTCATATCAAAGTGATTATCTTTACCTAGAGAATGAATGTAAACCAAAGCTATCGAACACCTGAGTCTGAATCCCTTCAGCAAAGATTTAGGGTTCAGTACAGATATTAAAAGACATTATAGGGCTGACCCCCGGTGGCATAGTGGTTTGAGTGTGGGACTGCGGCCCACTGGCGTGGTGGTTCAAATTCAGCAGCAGCTCTCCAGGAGCAAGACTGGATCTCCCACTCCCACCAGAGGGCAGTGATACACTCCCCCCAAAAAGAAACATTATAAAAATCTAAAATATTGCATATTTAAAATGTGCTTTCATTTTATCCACCAGTATTTCAATGTATCACACATACATGTTCCTGGTAATTCTATTAGTGAATAATTATTGGAATGTCTGGCCTTTAGGTTAGCAGTCCAGTGCTTACCCTTCAGCATCGCCAGAATTCTTTGACCTAACACCACCACCATTCATTTCCATTCCTTATTCATTCAAGCTCATATAGGGGTCTCAAGACTGCAATTCCTTGGGCAAGTAGTTACCAGCTTTTTTCCTTTAAAAGGCTGACCAATATGTTTAGTTTATCATTCCAATGCCCACCCAACAACACCTCCAGGCTCCTTCACAGGACCAGCTAATTTCAGGAACCTGGGATCCTTATAAAAGAGGAGACAAGATCAAGAGAGATATGTAAGAAAAGACAAGGGACCATGAAAAATACATGTGTTTACCGGAGCTAGGGGAAGTACAAACATCTTTCAAAGCCTCAGAAAGAAAATGACTCTACTGATACCCTGAATTCAGAATCCCATCTCCCAGATGCCAGACAATAATTTATGTTATCTTAAAATATTTACTTTCTAGTACTTTTTCACTATAGCTATTGAAAGATTAGATCCAATATATAATCCCTTAGAACTCTAGCACAGAAAGTGAACATACAGGTGTTAGCATCCTTGCTGATGTTAAAATCGAATATTATTAGAATGTAAGTTTTTTCTTTTACAGAATTCTTATCATTTCAAAGGAAATAATAATAAGGAAAGGGAGTGTGACAGTCATGTGCTTATGTTAATTTTATAATTGAAATGTAGGGGTGGAGTCTAGCGTGTTAATCAGGAGAAAGCCATTGAGTAGCCGATGAGGCCTCTGTGTGACCATGGTTTTCACTTGAGACTCATGGGAAATCTTGTGATATTTCCCTCTTGAAAATGAGAAACTATCTTCCCCAGTTGTTGAGAGTTAGTTTCAGAGACGATTAATCACAGGCAAGCTGGCAGCATCTGAGAAGCTGGTGGAGTCGGCAGAGAGACCACACAGTTTTGCCCTGATGGAGCCGAACCACTGAACCTGGAGAAGCATGCTGTTGATGGACCCTGGGCCCTGGAAGTGAGGAGGCATGGGGAGACCCCTGTCGGTGCTGGAACTCTGTAGCCACTGACCTGTGACTTCGTGAGTCAGAAGGAGACTTTATGGGACTGATTTCGGGTATATGGGTTAATATCGGACTTGTGACTTTGAGCTGGACTGAGCTGGGATGTTTTCTCAATGTCCTGTTCCTCTTGAATATATATTCCTTATATCCATATGTGTGTCTTTGAAATTTGTTCCTCTAGTCTACCCAGACTAACACTGGGAGACAGTGAAGGTCAATTTTCCTTTTGGGGGTTAATGACATTTGATAATGGATTTTTCATACTGTTTTGCATCATATTTGGAGATAGGAATACAGAATATTATGAAGAATCTTAAAACAATATTTTCTTCCATATGGAGGGAAGGACTCGGGTGGCATTTTGCATCGAGAGTGTTCCTTACCAAAGTGGTTATATTTCATGGACCATTATTCTACAGTCACAGAGTGATTCAACTACAAAGTTGGCAGTTCCAACGCAAACACTTCACAGGAGCAAGATGAAGCCTTGTCATCCCAAGAAGATGGACAGTTTGGGAGGCCCTGTAGAGAGGGCTTTGAGGAGGCATTAAATATATCATCGAAGAGTATTAGCATTTATAATCCTAACAGTTCTGGATTAGATATTTAAATGGAACCATAAACTAGTTTAGAAAAACAGACTCTCTGAGTGGACAATATAAATTACTTTTTTCTTAGGATGTTTGGAAAAGCAGCCAACACCGTGCTGTACTTTTCCTATGAGCATTGGTCTTCCCGCTGAAGAACGGCATGCCACTCTCTGTCTCCGTGTGTCAGTAAGCAATGTTAAATGAGATAAATCTGATTTATTGCTTCAGATTTACTTTACTGACTTCAACGACCCATCGAGGGTGAGTGTGTTTCAGTTCTGGGCATCTAATACGAGGATAAGATATCAAGCTAGTAGGTGACCTACTGCCAAAGAGTTAATTGACTGGGAACTGGCAAAATTGATCATGGATTACTGAAGAGAGTCCATAGAATATAGGAAGGGCATAAAGATGAGAACACCAGTTCACTTGTTAGAAAAGTAATCTCTAGATAGTTTGGACAATTTAAAGTCTTCTTTAATGGGAATTCTTTTTTAATACAGAAATCATAAAATGCCATCCAATGTGTGCTGTCACCTTCAGATCTCTTTTATAGCAGTTGTAGGTTCACTAGATGCGAAGCGGATAAATCAGAACCTAGTGTCCCTGGGTCAAAGCACATTTTCTGAACCATAAAAAATGGGATTTTAACCAAAAGTATTAAACATCACAGACCATTATTCTGTATTCAGAGAGCAATTCTACAGACATATAGCTATAATGTACACTGTCTTAGAATAACTAGTGAGATGATATTTTTTCTCACATTTCTAAAGAGAGGGATAGTTAATTTGAAGCAATATATGTTCCTTATAAATATGGACAAAAATCACTAGTTCATGAAATATTGTTTAATCACTATATTGCATTCCAAGGAACACAGCTGGATAAAAGAATATACTATTTTTTTTGCTCTTTTCTTCCTTCAGGACTACTTGCATACTGTGGTTAGCATTCATTCAGCTAATTATCAAGTGGTTGTTTACTAGTCATTTTTATTTATTTTAAAATAGTGGGTTTTAAAATTGCCAAACAATTAAGAGTCCAGAGTTCTTTGGTAAACTAGAAGTTTCAGACTTAATTCTCTTCATTCTATGTGATTTTGCTTATGTGAAAATTAAATATATTAATGAATATAGTTCTGCATGATCTTCCTTTACTTCTATAATTGGTAGCTATAGTATAACTAATCCAGCACTCATCTAAAATTATAGCCTCTAAAATAATTTAGTTTTAAAATATATTTTAAAAGATAGAGTTGTAAACATACTAGGACATGGTAGAATTGTTTCCTGTTGTACATTTTAGTAAATGTATAGAGTTCTGAATTTAATCTTATACTATGATATAGATCAATTTGATATTACTAATACTTATAAATGGAATGATCATTCTGGGCCTCATTGGAATAGGAGAATGCCAGAATTATATGCTTAATGAATGATGCGGTACTTTTCTGTAGCTTGAACTTAATATAATCAATCATGCATATATTAGCCAATATTTTTAGCATCTACTCTGGATTAGGTAAAATTTGAAGTTGTAACGAAGAATATTAAAGTGCTGAGTATTTGGAAAATGTAAAATCGGAAGCAAACTCTTTACTCTGTGTATTTAAGAAGGTAAGTGGTGATCACCTGGCTTGAAGTTTTGACATCAACATGTTTAAAGAACAGGAGGAACAGCAACTGCCATGTTCTAATAATTAACTCTAAATCAGACAAGTCAAATGATAAAGCCAAATTTAATAACAAAATACAATGATGTAGCAATGTTCCAATCTCTTCACACCATTGACAGCATCTATTGTTTCTTGGGTTTTTGTTCTTGTTTTTATAACTAGGCTTTGGTCATAGGTGTACCTGGAGGAAGGGAACAGCATGAACCACAATTTGGACCAGCAGAATGGCACTTTCTTCTCTAGACCTTTTCAAATCTCAGATAATATTTTGAACTTGAATACTCACTTGCATAACATATTACCTCCCAAATAAAAAAGCACTGTATTTTCTTGGTGGTAAATAATGAAAAGTAAAACACAATGGTCTTACTTTCATCCTAGAACTTCGGATTACTTTTTTCTAGCTCATTATCATTAGTTAGTTGCTTTAATACACCACCAAGTCTATATATCAATTAAAAATTAAGTAAAGGAAACTTGCTTTCAGATGCATGAGTTAATATATTAACCCTAAAAGTGAAACCACAAAAATAGGTTATGCTTGATTTCACTATATTTGGCCTCGTAGTTGGTCTAGAGCAGGCAGTGGTCAAACTGTGGATCTCAATCCATGTAGGGTTCTTTTCATAAGTACATGTGGCTCTGAAGTAAATGGAAAAATTTTAAAGGATATTATTAAAATAATTGTGATTTCATTTGTTTGTAAAAATATGTCAATGGCCATCTAATAATTTTTAAATTGTTGAGGGACAGGATTGGTTCTTTTGTCTAAACGTTTGCTGATTCCTGGTCAAGAGAACTCTAAAAATTAATTCTGCCATATATGACCAGTATGTATTCTGACATGAATTTATATAATAGCATACTTCCTTTTCTATGCAAGTTCATTACAGTATGATTTGTAATTACCCCCAATAGGTACTCAAGATGTTTTCACATGTCTTGTGATAATAATTGTGATGGAATTGAAGCACGGACACTAATTGGCTGATAAGTAGTGCCACCTTTCAAAGTAAGAGTAAACTAGTTTTCAAAAAAGACATTGTAAAGTTCATCAGAATGGTAAAGCATTCAAGCAATCAGAGTCCATCTGATTGGAGGAACCTAACTGTTGGTAATGCTGAAGCCTACAGAGGTTTGTCCTTGATGCAACACACTAGAAGTAGATTTCGATGAATATGGGATAACCCTATTATAATCTTCATGAAATCATTACTTTGTAATTTATAAGAAATGATGTTAATATTTCAGTGATTTAAAACAAGCAATTAAACATTCTGGAAATAAATAATTCTACCACCTTGTATAAAGTTTCCATTTTGGGTCTCCTAATGTAAATTTTTCTATCAAAATGCCATCAAATTTGTCAATTTTTATGACTTCTGCATTTTCTTAGGATGACAGTCCTTATTTTAAGATGTATAGGAAAAAGTAATTCTCTCATTGTTTACAAATTTAACTTTGAGTCTTAAATTTCAAATACAACTTATTATTGTCCACATATGTTGCTAAGCACAAAATAAAAGCAAAGTGATAGTGCTCTGCAATGCTTTTAAGCCTGCATGAAAGGGTACTCCCCCCAAACAGACTTTTTTCAAAGCCAGGTTTAATTTTGTTTTTTTACAAAACAACCTCACCACCTTCAAAGTAAACTCCCTTACACTTAATGCATTTGTCAATTCTGTGATTCCATCCTTGGAAGCATTTTTCAAACTCTTATGTTTGGACAATTGACAGCACCTCCCTCATTTTTGTTCTTCACCTCGTCTCAGTCTTCAAATCTCTGTCTTCCTTGTCCCTCTTTATTTTCAGAAACAAAAAGTAGGTGCTTGGAGTGAGGTCAGGCATGTAAGGTGTGTGGGGCAAAAGAAGCATGCCGCTTTTTGCCAAAATTGGTGCACTCAGATGGTGGTGTGGGTAGGGGCATTGTAGTAATGGCAAAAACAGCCCCCTGTCTACCACAGATCAGGCTTTTTTTTTTTGGTTGCACACTCTTATGTGATCTTTTCAGAACATCTAAATAGAACGATTGGTTAACAGTCTGACTCAGGAGAGTGAACTCCTAATCCACTATCTCCTCATATTGAAAAGACAGAGAGGATAGTCTTGATTTTTGATTTAACTTGAAGAGTTTTTTTTTTTGGGGGGGTGGTGGCAAGGAGATGATGATGCCTTCTACTGGATGGATTGATGCTTGTTTTGGGACCCATAAGAATAGCACCATGGTGATACTGGGAGGGTGGAGGGAAGGTGGAGTAGAAAGGGGGAATCCATTGCAGGGATCTACATATAACCTCCTCCCTGGGGTACAGACAACAGGGAAGTGGGTGAAGGGACACATGGGAGAGTGTGCAATATGACAAAATAATGACAATTTGCAAATTATTAAGGGTTCCTGAAGGAGGAGTGGGGAGGGTGAGGAGGAGAAATATGAGGCGGTAATAATACCAAGGGCCTAAGTAGAAGGAGGATGTTTCAAGAATGTTGATGGCAACAAACGTGCAAATGTGGTCTGCATACCATTGATGTATGTATTGTCATGATAAAAGTTGTATGAGTTCTCAATAAAATAATTAAAAACAAAACAAAACAAAAAAAGAATAGCGCCATGTCTTACCACCAGTAATGACCTTGGAAAACTAAATCTGGGTTGCTTTGCAGCTTTTCTTTCAAAGCACAATGTGTTTCTACTCAATGTTTGTTTGTTTGTTTTTTCCTGATCAGTCAGAATCCAAGACACAACTTTCACAGCAACCCTTCTCATTCCTGAACTTTCTGTTAAAATTTGCTGAACTAAGTTCCAAAATAGACCTGGTAACTTCCCTATCTCTTCAATGGTCTGTTGTTGGTTTTCAAGTACAAGTGCACAAATTTAGTCAACATTTCAATCCATTCAGGAAGTTGACAGGTTTTCAAAATGAGTTTTGTCATCATTTGACATTTCACCCTTTTTGAAAGGAGAAAACCACTCAGACAATTGATTTTTCCCCATAGATCTGTCTTTATAAACTGTGTTCAACATCACAACAGTTTCCAAGGCATTTTTCCCATGTAAGAAGCAAAATCTCGCAACTACATGCTGTTCACGTAAATCAGTTATCATAAATAGAGGTTGAAAAGAAACTGCTTTTATGAAAAAATTTACCGTGACCAAAAAGAATCTTCCCAGGCCAAACCACTGGGTGCATTAAGTCAGAGCAAGTTACTAGATGTTCACTAGTTGAAAAAAAATGCATACCGTGAAAGCTCTGCCTAGCCGAGTTTTATTCAATTTTTGTGGGGGTTACACCCTCGAATATCCTTTAGGGAGCAGCTGGTCTCATTTTCTAACATGAAATGACTAGAGACTAAGCTACTGATGCTTTCATTAGCTGTTCAACACTTAACCTGCCATACCACCAGGGCTCCTTAAATAAGGTGCTAAAACCCAAAGCCACCCATAGTAATCGGTTTCTAAGACTTTAAAGGAGAAACTAGTCCATCTTTCACCCATACATTTGGAACTGATTGGGTTAAGCATTTTGCTTTTATTCAAAGTAATGAGAAACTAATACTCTTTAAACTTATTTTGATCCACTGATAAAAAAGATGCTACCTTAAAAATAGCAAATGCAAACACACAAACACAGAATTCCTTCAAAGTTTCTTATTTGGCTATTATTTTCCAAATGAATATCATGTATTTTATATTTTAAATTATTGCTCAATTTAAAATTGAATCATAGTGCAATGTATATGTATATATTCATATTTCTTTTTTTACTCTCTATTCCAGATGAGTACAAATATATTGTTCATCAGGACTATCAAAATTATTTAAGCAATTTTGATTGCTTAAACATAGAGTAATTTGGAGAGATTTTATACCTTACATTAAGTTTTCCTATGTCAAAATACATCTTTTCCACTTATTTTGAGTTTATAGTTAAGCAATGTTTTATAGCTGTCATTCTATAGATATCATACATTGTTGTACTTTTACATATATAAATGATGTTTATGAAATATTTTCTAATACATAATGGGGTTGTTAATTATTTTGTATATGTAAATGTAGGTGACTATGCTTTACTTGAGAGGGAAAATAGGGTAAACCCTGAAAATTATAATACATAAACAAATATGGTGTAATTTCTATGAAAGGAACTAGCTGTTCCTTTCCTCTCTGATAGTGGTTTCTAGGAAATTAGGAAGAAGTACTTTCCTGATAGGCTTTTTTACCTTCCCCATTCAGAATAACTCATGTTGCATTCTCTATTTAAGTGGCACTTTCATGATTGGCTTGCTATCTTTTTATTTTTTCTAATCTGTTTTATAAAATTAATGTTCAGAAAGCAAGCACGAGTGCTGTTGAAAACAGTGAGCAAAAGCATTCATTTAAAAGAGCTGAACTGGGATTTTTTGCACTAACAAAAGAATATATTCCACAGCCAAAGCAGGTAGGCCTCTTAAGCCCTGTCCAGAGGAATTTATCATTGTTTCCTAGCAGAGACTCTGTGTTCACAGTCTCTCTGTGGGGGGTAATCATTGCTGTTATTTTAGCTTTTCATTTATAAGGAAGTCAGGTAGGAGAGGGCAAATCCAGGCCTGATAGAAATGATCCTTGGACCTGAACTCTGAATTAGCTCTAATTTTGGAGTAGCCTGTAGAGTTAACACCTTTGCCAAGGTGTGACTATGTATGCATATTGGTTTTGTGATGGCTATTTCTGGAAAGGAACTTTCTCTCCTAAGGAAAATCCGTAAGTTTGCCAGGGCATAGTCTTTCATCTAAGGACTATTTTTTGCAAATCTTTCTCATAAGTACTGAATTTGTCAGACTATAGGATGCACTTTTTTACCCCCAAAGTTGGGGGTGGGGGTGGGGAGAGAAGGAAGGTGCATCTTAGGTTCCAAAGGTGTGGTCTCCCAGAACATTTGTTTACGATTCCATGCACCCGTTTACTGCACGCTGCTGTTTGCATGCTGTGGATGGCTGTTTGGAAGTCCTCCCTTCTGGAGTCTCAATGTCAGTCAGGTCACATGATGGACTCACGCCTCCCATCATTTGTGATGATTTGTCTCTTTTCTTCCTAGTCCTAACCTGATGATGATTCTTAATATTACTGCTGAGTTTATGCTATTAGATCATACCATAGTTTGCTTTATTTTAATAAATATTTTAGTACTGGTACTATTTGGTGCAGAATATTTCTTTTTTGTTTTCCAGCCCTAAAAACTGGGTGCATCTTATGGTCTGACAGATGTGGTATGTGTGGCATTGTGACTAGGCAGTGAGCTGTAGTGAAAGTTACATGTAAGTCTTCTGATTCATAAATCGGAGAAGTGTCATATCCCTTCCTTTCACTTGCATGTCCTTTACCTTAGTTAACATATGCAAGGGATATTCTGAGCTATAACACACAGTCTCTTGTCTACCCACTGCTGCTGGACACAACTTAGAGGGAGTTGAGAAGACAGAGTACAAACGTTCCACAGGTTGTCCAATGCTGTGTACCTTTATGAGAGCAGAGAGCCCCATCTTTCTCCCACAGAATAGTGGATGGACTAGAACCACCAACCTTGGGTTAGGAGTGCAATACTTCACCCACTTCCCTATAAGGGCAACTTAACATACATACTAATTGCTAATATAAGAAAGAAAACTCTGACAAATTAATAGGAGTCTGTGTTCTGAAAACCACAGATGTGCTGCCATAGTAGTCCTTTCACATCTTATTAGAGACTGCAAAGGAAAATAAATGCCTGTCATACTTAGATATCTATTTCTCTTAAAGTAGCCAAGCCAATATGATAAAATACATTTTGTATCTAATTTCATCACCAAATAAAAAAGCCAAATATGTATGAAACAAACATACACATATGCATTAAATCTGGAACCAAGTTATTTTATTTTTTACTTTTTCTCTTTGTTAGTTTGTATAATTAAAGGTACACTCAATGCATTTTCATCTCTGACAACGATAAACTGTATTCTGAAAGCCATAATCTAAAAAGAATTACTTCTTATGATGTGGTTCTGATCAACACGTGTTCTCATGAAGTGATCAATGAAGATATGGGTGCTATAGCACAGTATGATAAATCAATCAGATGCTGTCTGGGTATTTGAAAGAATAGCATGTCGACCTTAAAGATGAGTCTTAAAAGAAGCAGCCATTTAAGTGAATTGTCAACTAAGTTCACGTAGAGGAATCATGGCAGCCTGTGTGATTAAGGTGCCACTTATAAACAATAAAATCCAAGGTTAGAAGGGGAGACGGTATTTGGGCTTAAACTCTGAACACCTCAAATACAGAAGGCTGTGGATGATAATGAAAGCCCAGAAGGCATCTATAGGAACACTGTGTGAACTGGGGCAATCTGGGGCATAGTGAGGAACACAGTAGGCTGCTCACTGAAAACCAGTCATTCAAAACCTGCCCATCCTCCGCAGGCATGCTATCCCTGTAGAGTCTTGGAAACCCACAGAGACAGTTCTATGCTGTCCTAGGGTAGCTATGGATAAGAATGGACTCAATGGCAGTGAGTTTGATTGACCAAGGATGTACATAGCTATGTCGCCAGACAGAATCAATTAGAAAGTGGATTATAGCAGAAATAGTTAGGTTAAAATTTAGCATCTTGATGTTTGTTTCCCTTTTGACCCATTTATAACTTGTTCTAGCTTTTATTACTTTTCGTATGTTTGAGATAGAGACTTTTCTTTACTCTGGTGCTGTTCATGGGAGTTTAAAATTTCTTTTATTTAAAGAAATGCAGGGTAGGTAAATCTTTAGAGAAATGGTTTCTTAGGTCTATGACAGGGGTGGTTTGAGGGAAATAGGAAGTAATAAATACAAGGATGATAAAAATGCTCTAAAGTTGATTGTTCTAATGAAGGCATGACTCTCTCATATATTTAAGCTTTGAATTCTATGATGCATGAATTGTATGTCAATAAAATATTTTAAAATTTTAGCATAAAGTATTTCATTGCAATGATCTCTGGAATATATCAATGAAAACATTAGCATGAAATTCCCTAGGTGACACAGAGGGTACATACTCAGCTACTAACTGAAAGATTATGGGCTGAGCCCCGGTGGCGTAAGTGGTTGAGTGCGGAACTGCAGCCCGTGAGCTTGGCGGTTCAAATCCAGTGGCAGCTGGGTAGCGCCCACGACCACCAGAAGCAGTTATGCCCACTAAAAAAAAAAAAAAAGAAAAAGAAAGATTATAAATTTGAATACTCCTAGAGGCACCTCAAATAAAGTCCTGGCAGTCTACATCTGGAAAAAAAAAGCCACTTGAAAATCCAGCAACACTGTAGACTAGAGTATAGACATGATATCCAGCCCCGCCACAACAAAGCCATCAGAGACCAAATAACAGATATAGAGGGATGTCATGAGAGCTCCAGGAGTCATCAATACAGTGGTTTAAAAAAACAGATATGGATAAGAATTCTGGGTCCCTGAACCTCAGAGGAAAAGATAGGGAAGTAAATTGCATACAAATCATGAGAAGAAAACAAAACTAATATGAAGAGACATAGGACAGACAAAGGTCAATGCTTCTCACAGCAACGGAAAAGTCAGGATCCTGCATTGCTGCCCACATGCGTGTACACAGAGGCTTGTGACATCCCCACCCCACACACTCTCTTTCCCCCAGGAGCACCACTCCCACATAAAAAGGCATCTGAACTTGGCCTTAAGAGATGGGAAGAATGTACTGTGTAGGGTGAGCAACATATCGCTAGCGACCTTTGTAAGAAGAAACCCTCCTTTGTTGCCCAGGTACTGGAACCCCAGATGTCCTGGGGCACAAAAGGTCCTGTAGGAAACAAGCACCAGGTCTCAGCCTGCATCTGAGCCAGGAGGAGTTACTGCCAGGTACCAAAGTCTCCTGACAAAAAACTCTCTAAGCCAGTAGACACTCTGCAAAGGGGCAGTCTGTTCCCTTACTCTTACTCCTACTCCTGCTTCTCTGCAGGGTCTTCTTTTTGGCAAGAGTTGCCTTAACCTTCTTTATTTCCACCTCTCTGGATCCTACTTTTCTCCTTCTT
>PVJH01006715.1:0-99310 GCA_004026705.1 Nesogale talazaci
GTTTGGGCAAGTCAGTGACTCCGAACGGTCAGGAAAAGGACAGGGTAGCAGAGGGCACGGGCAGTCGAGGTTGAACTTGGGAGCTGAGAATGTTAGTTGGGACCCTAGTGTGTGTGTTGGGGTGGGGGGTAGGGGGGACGGCTAAGGAGCCACAGGTTTGGCTCTGCAGGATCTTTGCTCTCCAAATAATTTAAGATTATCCCATCACCACCTCTTCGATGGGAATGCACTGCACTTCTTGAAGGTAATTTGTCAGAATTGGTTTTACAAGAATTCTTTGTGGGCTGAGCCCCAGTGGCATATTGACAGTTCAAATCCAGCAAGAGGAAGACTGGGCCTCCTACTCCCACCAGAGGGCAGTGATGCCCCCCCCCCCCAAAGAATTCTTTTCCCCTTAGCAAACTTAACTTTACTGTAATACACTTAACCTAAATAAAGAGATCACTGAATCAATATAGCTAGAAGACCCTAAAACAGCAGTTCTCAACCTGTGGGTCACAACCCCTTTGGGGGTCAAATGACCTTTTCATAGAGGTCACGGCAGGAAGGTTGAGAACCACAGCCCTAAAAGAAAATATTGGGGGCTGAGCCCCTGTGGCGTAGTGGTTGTGTGCGGGACTACGGCCCACTGGGATGGAGGTTCAATTCCAGCAGTGGGGCTGGGCCGCCTCCTCCCACCACTGGAGAGCAGTGATGCCCACCCCCCCCCAAAAAAAATATATGTATATTGGTTTGACCTACAAGCACCCTAGAAGATTTTTAAATCATCGTGAAAGGAAAGTCCCTTTGCTTCTATTTAAATATTTCAAAACGTGCAACGTTAACAAGTTAAAGTTAAATGACTATAGTTAGAGGTGTGTAGAGACTAGCAATCTAGTCTGCACCATCACCGGCTCTACGAAATCATGGCTGTTGTGGATCTCACTCGTGACACCTGAGTGTGGGATTGTTCTGAGTGGCTGATGTTTGTGGAAGTGGATCGCCATGCCTTTCTTCAGCGGCACCTGGGCATGCACTTGACCCTCAACTCTGGTTAGCAACGAGTACATGCCAGAAATTTATGATAGGCTCTGACTTTTTTCCTTTTTCTGAGTAGCCCCCTCTGTGAAAGTCCTTGAATGATGAACGTTATATTTCAGGGACGCTGGTGGTAAACTCTTTAGAAAACCTGTTTTAGGAGCTTAATATCCCTACAATATTTGCACACGCGCGGTAAACATTGTCAAGTGATAGCCGCACAGAAGTCACCGTCAGGACACAATTCTTGTTGGAGCCGAAATCTGAAGTTGTCGATGTAGGGAGTCTGCCTACATCATTTTGCTGTGACCCTTTACATGAGTAAATTCTGGATGGCAATTGTATATTGCATTACCTGCAAATTGAAATGATATGATTCGGGGCGTGGGGAGGGAGTGAAAGGCTATTCAAACCCAGGAGCCTAACCTTGTTTCTCCTATGGAAGTGGTAGAGCTGAAGGGCTGGATTTTCTCTTCTCTGCCTCAGCGCTCTGTTGACTGTGAGGTGCAGGCTGGTCATGAAGTGATGGGGGGAAGGGGGAGAAAAAGAATCTACTACAGTGCTGCCATAGCGCAGAGAAGAGTAGCCATCCATCAATCATATCGTCCTTCTCTCTGTCGTCACAGGTTCCTGGTGCTGCCTTTGTTTCACTTTCTGTTCTCCGTATTTTCCAGCGCCCGCTAGGAACTCTTCTGACACATAGTTGGTTAGAGTCCAACTTCTTTTTTCTTTTCAAGATGTCTGTGAACTTTCCAGCCTATCCGTCAGGTCAGCAAGCCCTCAGAACAACATCTTCCAGTTTCCCCCTCTCTGCTGGGCTTGAGGGTAGTCCTGGCACCTGAAGATACATCATGAAGAAACCAGTCTCAGTGACTTGATGGCCAGCTCAATTGACAGTTTCCTTTCTGGCTGAAGCTTTGGATTTCCTTAAGAGCTCTCTTGGGACATGCTCACGGGAGACAAAGGGGAGAGTCTAGGGCACTTCCCAAGGGGTCGGGAGGACTGTGCGTACCCAGAGCCTGCCTGAATGGTTAGGGGCCTAACCTGGCAGGTGGGGCCCTCTCCAACAAGTCTTCACCAAGCCCAAATGGATTACCAGCTGTGTCCTTGGAGTGAGTTTTAAAGATCAACCGAAAGAACATCAGTTGTACGATGAGAATTACCTGTTGCTAATAGCACATTGCTATTTCCCAGTTCAGCATTTTTTTGTTGGCCACTTGAGAAGGTTATCAGTGACTCAGGTGAGGTGGGTGGGGCCTCCTGGCAGCCTCACCGATCACGTCCTCCGCCAGCCCTTTGTTCTGAGACTGCGCAGCTGTCTGCTCTGGGATGTTTGCCTCTGTGACGTCAGTTGATGGCTGTCACCAGCTGCACGTCCATTTGCATTCGTCTTGAGCATTGACTTTGGGGCCAGACAGTGCCCTTGCTCTCAGGAAGCTTCCATTCAAATGGAGGGGAAAGAGGTACAAGGAAGGAATCAAATACAAAAAATACTCTTTCAAATGAAAATCTAAGAGAACAAAGAGGGGTAGCATACAGAGCCACTGGGAAGGTGGGGACACTGGTGGTGGGTTAGGTACTACTTTGGGGACTTGGTCTGATGAGCTCCCATCTTGAGAAGGACATTTTAGTCCAGAGAACAGCAAAAAGGAAGGAACTGGGGGACACTGGCCATAGTGTGGTTGAGCGCAGTTGTCGAAAGTGAGCCAGGTGGGAGCCATTTAGGTGAAAAACAAACAATCTTCATTGGGCTTCGAGTGGAAGTTGCAGAGCAGATTGGTTTTCCATTGCTATGTGTTTTGTTTTGCAATGTTGAATGCTGTCTCCACAATGTAACTGCCTCCTTCTCTCTAGGCCTTTCTGTGGTGATGGGATCCACTGGTCCCTCTCTGCCTTTTCTCCCACTGACATTTGTCTGTTTTGGGGGCTGAAGATGGGCTGTGGGATGAGTTCTTTTCTGGCTTTGAAGGGAGGCTAAGGGCTATACAGTCTTGGAGGTTTCCGCGGTCTGATGCTGGTTTCGTGTTGTGTTCCACATTTTCCTCCCAGACGATCTAGCGTCTCCAGGGGAACCCCTTCCAGAGCAGTTGGTAGTGGTTGTCTTGTCTTCTCATCTTGGGCCCACAGGTTGAGGTCCATAAGATCCAAGACGCGTCTTTTGCACAGACTGCCTCTGTCTTTGATTCTCCTCACTCTTGGCGCACCACACGGAGACACCTCAATAGTTGGACCCCATGTGGCTGCTATGGAGTTTTTAAGACCCCCATTGCTCTTCACCAAAGTTAACACGTAGGAGAACATTGTCTTTGTGGGTCATCATGCCAGTTGACCTTGATGCCACCCAAGACTCGGGCACTGATCCCCCAGGCTCCATGTTTATGAAATGACAGTGGAAACCCCAGAGTTGGCTTCTCCTTTCAGAATGCTTCACATAAAGTTTCCAACGTCGTCCTTATGAACGTCGTTACTATTATTTTTTGTACTGTGATGGATGATTGGCACTTCTTTATTATAACTGTTCCGCTAATCCAGAAGTAAACTTTTACAAAACTTCAAGATGTGCTATTGGGACTTTTTTGTTGTGCTCCCCTCCCCCACCCATGAAGGGAGACCACGATCCCAAGGGACAGCTTTGGACACCCATGGGGCAGGTTTACTCTACCCTGTCGTGTGGCTGAGTCAGAATTTACTTGATCACAGTGGTTTTTTTTTCTCTCTCTCCATTTCTTTTCTTTTCGTCAATGGGGTGACAATTTCCCCATAGTTATTTTAGTTATGATAGCTGAAATATTTTATTCAAAGGGGACACTCAGACCCGGTGCAGCTAGAGAAGGGTAATAGATTGATGTAACAATGTAGTCATTCTCAACTTATTAACAAGATTCTTTTGCAAGGCATATATGCTTTAGAAATGGCATAAAGTGTAATTCTAGCATATATTAAAGTTACAGGAAGATTTGGGGTTAATTTGATAAGGGATTATATATCATTTCTTTATATGTATATATATCACTTCTTACACAAGAATAAATATTTAAGCTAAAGGGACAGTTTCATGTGTTCCCCCACCCCCAGTTAATCAGCAGCTAAGAAAAATTTTTTGTTCTCATTTATTCATTATAAAAAGGTTACACACACACACACACACACACACACACACACAAAAGTTACACATACCATTCAAAAGAGAAAATTTCATTGTTGAAACAGTATGAATATTTTGCTCACAGGTTAAAAATAGCAATAGTCATACAAAAATAGCCAAAAATACAGGGGAAAAGCCCAAGTAATTTGTGTTTGACATCGAAATGAATTTTGTAGGTATAGTTTAAAATGATATAAATGAGTTCCCAATTGCTTCTCGGCCTTTTGGCCAAAATCAAGTGTAGTATAAAAGTTACTGTAGTGTAAAAATATTCTGTGTCGTCACTGTACAACACAGAATGAAGAAGTAGTGAAAAATAAAGTCTGATTTATAATATGGACAACCCTCCAGACGTATTGCACAAATCTTAGCTTTCGTTTGTTTGTCTTGCAGTTGGTCTTGCAGTTTGCTTTGCCGTCTGCAGTTGTGGTGCTTTGAAAATAGAATGAAGGTTATAATGATGTGGCAGCTAGTTATCTGAACTATCTCTGTGATTGTTCTCATTTTACAGATGAGGGAAGAAAGAGAAGCTTAAAGTGGATTCATAGCTTGCCCCAGGTCATTCTGCTCTTAAGTTGCAAAGCTGGTATTGAGGGGCTGGTCTTCAAAGGCTTGTTGTGAGCATACCTAACCATTAGACTTCTACTGACTGCTTCTTGTAACTCTGAATTGCAGATCTCACTTTGAGTTCTTGCTTTTAAACTGTGCTTCTATGTAAAGCTCTTGTCAAAAAGAAAAATTAATAACCAACATTTTACTTTGAGTTTAAGGTTTTTGTACCTATGAAATTATTCACTGTAAAGAAATTCCTGACCAAAAATTAATCCTGTTTGCACCTTTTCATGCATCCTAAATTGCTAATCTTTTCTTTCTTGTAGAACTGGGTTCACTAATTTTGAACTTCAAAAGACCTGGCCCAGCAGAGGGCCCGAGACAATCTTGTAACTTGAGATGAATTCATGTCTGTAATGAAAGGGGCTGTCAGCCATGGCTCCGTCAGTGGGTGATGCCCTGCAACGCTCTTGCCTTTTCTCTGTTTAAGCCTTAGAATACATGTGCCTTTTCTCTTTTTTAACAGTTTTATTGGCACATATCATACCATTGGAGAGTCTAAGGATATCAAGAAGAGTTGTACAGTCTTTACCACAATCAGTTTCCTAGAACATTTTCTTCTTCCCTGTGTTCATTGTTATTCATGTAACTTCCCCACCCCACCCCCAAGTTTGGCAAAAGTGTATACAACAAAACATTCTCCAATTCAGAACTTCTACGTGCACCACTGGGTGCCATGGATTGTACTCCTCACATTGTGCAACCATATTGATAAAATCCGGACTCCAATACCTGCTTTTCCTAGAATCTAAATGGTTTTCCCCATAGACATTTAGACATAGCTTCTCAAAAGAAAAGAAGTCTCATGGTGTAATTTTCTTGAAGTTTTATTATCTTTAACACTGTTTAATTTGGGGGGAGGGGAGCTTGTAAACTGTAGCCGCTGACTTTGTTTCCACAGAGTGATTATCCACCACAGAATGCCCCTGTTTAAAATCTGAAGACCTCCAATTATTCCGAGTACCTGAAACTGTCTGTGTACCTATAGACCCCGGTGTATCTGGCTCCCAGTGGACCGTCCTGAATGTGGTTTTCCCATAACAATCGACTGAGAGTCCCTGGTTGGAGCGAGCGTAGCAGGCGCCCAAGGGCTCGTAGAATGGTTGCGGGTTTGACTACCCCTCCCCCCCACCTCCCGCCCCGAGGCTCCCTGTGAGAGAGATTGGTGGCTTGTTTCTGAGACACCAGCCACTGAGACCTTCGAGAACCACAGTTCTGTAACACACCTGGGTTGTCAAGAGTTAGCAGATCTGACAGCCTAGGTCTACAGCCTCGAGTATTCCTTCTCCCAAATTCTCTCTCTTCCTCCTCAGCTCAGATTTTAAAAAGGACTGGCCCCCCACACCCCTCCTCTTTGTTACATCCACAAGATATACACATGTCTTTGGAACATTTATCACATTTCCTTTTTTTAACAGTTTTATTGACACTTAAGCTACACATCTCATAGTAGTTAAGTCATATCAAGAAAAATTATGCAGTCATTACCACAATCAAATTTAGAGCACATACCCCCCCCATGATTAAAATGCCTTTAGAATGAGCTGTATAATCGCCTTCCCCTCTCACCTTCATTGTTTACCCCTGACATTCCCATGCCCTCCCTCCCCACCCCTCCATCCTCTACAAATCCTTACCTCAGAGATCTGCGTCCACTTCTGGGCTTCACAAACTGGGAAACCCAGGAGACTCACAAAAGAGCAATAACAAAAGGAAGTGGTAAGGACACAACACTACTAGCATAAAGATAAAATTACAATGAGTAAGAAAAAAGGACCCCCATCAATATTTTAAAAAACCAGGGAAGAAGTTTTTGTCATGGAACACGGAAGAGATGGGTGCACCTGGGACAAATTCAGGCAGGATGGAGAGGGAGGTCGACTGATCAGGTGGCCAGTTGGATCCAGCCTAATCAGGATGACAATGACCTCCGTTTGATAGCAAGGCTGTTCCAGTCCTTTGCCTGTGGCTAGAGTGCATCTCCAGCTGCTTCATCTGACTAGATAGATAGTCTGAAGATGGTTCGGGGCTCCCACTGTCCCCCACAGCCATTCACACACTGGATGTTCTCAATTTCCACCATTCTGAAGATAACTTGTGTCACTTCAATGGACTTAAGCTCTTTAAACTGATTGATTGCTCCATTTTTATTTCTTAAGCTCAACCCCAGAGAACCAGAGAGGCCAAAAAAGTAAACAGCTGAAACAAGTTAAAAGTACAGGAGTATGTGGTTAGTAGTTGCTATGTAATTGTTATCAACTTGTTTCTTTACATGATAGTATTAATCATTGAGAAATTTATAATCAGGTTGAAGCAATGAGTCCACTAAAATGAACCTTACTCTTGGTGTAAAACTCCATTTTTGTTGCTTTATATAAATTTAATATTTTTAAAGGGTTATTTTTTCAAATTAAAAAATTAGGTCACCGGGGGTCAGAGCTGGGGAGGCTCAGACGAAGTATCTGGGAGGGAGCTGGGACTGGTGGGGTGTCAGCAGGGAAGGGTGGTCTTGGGGGAGGACTATGAGTGGCAGGGGGGAGAGGAACAAAGGAGAAAGAGGGAGAATATAATAAAAGAAAAAAATTAGATCACTTCCCTGACATAGAAAGACGAGCTCGTAATATGGATGTTGACCAATGCTCATCGAAGCAGTTGCTGGAGAAGACAGTGGAATGGCTGCCTTAGAGACAGATGTAAGTTATGTTTCCATACAATGTTCGTGTAACTCACCATCAGAAAAGACCTGAGAAATCACATGTGAGTGAATTTACAAGCATTGAGTATATGTGTACGTGCGTGCACACGTCACTGAACCAGACTGTGCGGAGATAGAGAACGGTGATAGATGACCCCAACAAAGGAACCTGAAAGACCTAGTGAGCACCATGCTGCACATGAAAGTAATTAGCAACGTAACCTCCAAGGCTCTTGATCATTTTTATCCCAATTTCCTCTCTTCTAAACCGCATCATGTGATTACAGTGATTTCCTTCAATAATGGCACACTTTCCAGGCTGGATATTTCCGATCATTCCCTTGACCCAGCACATCTGAGGGCCATGAGGAATGTCCAGTGCTGAGCAGAGATGGTGGGAGAGGTGGTGGAGTCTGAGGGAGGAGGGATTCTGACGCACTACAGAGCGGTGGTTGTCGCTGGGGAGCGGTGGGTCTCCTTCCTCTTCTCTACCTTGAGGGGAGAAGGACCGAAGTGGTCAGGGGTCCTGGTTCAGAGCCGTAGAGGAAAAAAAGCCTTTGAAAGACCTGATCAGAACTCGTGAGAAAATGGTGAATGGGGCTAGGAGAGAGAAGATGTCAGTATCCTGTGAAGTTAGGAAGAGGTTTCGGGGGCGGGGGGAGTGGGGGGTGGGAATGAGTTGCTGACATTATGGCCTTAAGTAGAAAGCAAATGTTTTGAGAATGATGAGGGCAACAAATGTACCAATGTGTCTGACATTACAATGGATGGATGGATGTGTGATAAAGAGTTGAATGAGCCCCCAATAAAATTATAAAAATAGGGTTTGCTAAGTCTTCTCCCACAGGCCTACTGGTTCCTTGGGGAAGACAGCTGAACGATCAGTAGAGAAGAGGTGGGGAAAAGTCTGCAGGACCTTGAGTTTGACCATGGGCATGGGTTGATGGACTCTGCCAGGCCTGAGTTCTGGCATGGGGATCCCCATGCTGGCCACCGTCGCAGAATTCTGTAGAGAGGGCATGGTGTGGTCAGGCCATGTGTCCACCCCACCTTTCCTTGACTCACACCTTACCTTCAACACTCCGTCGCTTCGCCAGCTAGACACCTGGAATTTGGGTTCTAGAATAATCAGAAAGGTAATCTTTGCCACGAAAATCTTTGAGGGAAAATCTGTTTTTACTCATATGTTATGCATATGAATGTGTGTATATATAAATTCTCAGCCCATCTAAACTCTCAATTCCTTAATTACCATATATACTCATGTATAAGCTGAGTTCCAGCACATTTTTTAAAGCAGTTTTTGTGGTAAAATTAGGTGCCTCGCCTGATAGTCGGGTCGACTTACACTCGAGTATATACGGTAGGTATGATTTCTGGGCCAGATTTACTCTTAGGTAACGATTTTCAGAGTGGCATTCAAAACTATGCTGGACCCTTCACCAGAAGTCCCTGGGTCAGGTGGGTCACGTCTCAATTGCTAGACATTACAGATGTATGGGTTTTAGGCACTTTTGAGTTGGAACTGAGTCACAGCAACTCTTTACAGTGATGCTCATAAAGGCCCCATCACTGCCACCGAGGCGGTGTCAACGTGAGCATAGAACTGGCCCCAGTGGATTCCCAAGGCCGCCACATATCTTGCCCACAGATCATCTGGCAGACGCAAATTGCCAACCTTGTCGTGAGCAGCTGAGTGCTTTAACCACTGCACTACCTTTTCACAAAAGCCAGTCACTCCGTCTCCTGCCGTGTCCTGCCCGTGCTGCACACAGAATCAAAACCCACAAGTACTGTGGCAGTGGCGTGTTTAGATTCTGGTGTTATCATCGCTAGTGGTTTTTGGTGAGCTGAGGTCATCCGTTTGCTGTAGGTTCAAAGGACAGCCCAGAAGGGGAGCAGTGAGAGGGAGGTTGGGGGTGGAGGCCGGCCTGGCCGGCCGGTCTCTGGTTGGATAGATAGTTCTTTTGTGAGGCCCTGCGGAGCTAGGAGTTGTGGCGAGCCCTGCGCTGCCCTGCTGCAGACCTGGGACTCTTCCATTCCTGGATGGATGGAGAGGGGCCTTGCCATGTCTTCCTGGGTGTCATCCAACAAGGACTATGCCTGGCCAGACGAGCGACGGCGTCCATCGACATGGTACACAGCCTTAGGTCCTGGGTGGAGGGTGGTGGTAATAGAAGAGCCATCACTAACTCCTGGGGCAGTGCAGCGCTGCTGTAACAGCTTTCGGTGTAGAAACTCATTTAAAACCATGTGTGTCGGGGAAGAGCCCGTGAGGCGCTAGTGGTTTACTGGTTGGGCTGTGAAACATCGGGCTGCCAGCAGTTCAAAACCCCAACAGTGCCCTGGGAGAAAGGAGATTTTCAACTCCCTTGAAGAGTTACACCCCATGAGTTTGGTTGGGGGTGTGTGTGAGTGCTGCTTTCCCGTTCAATTTTGCAGGGTCAGGTTCAATAAGTGGAGGAGGCAGGAGAGGAGGAACCCATACTCTCACATCTCGGCTCTGTGCTTTTGCTAGTTGTTCAGTCTCTTGTCATTGTGATTAGGACGGTCTGGGAGGCCTACTGCTTAAGCACCGGCCCACACTAACCACACCAAGAGCTCATAGGCTGGCTGCTGCAGCCCTTACTAGAGCCACAGCCTTCATAGGGTCACCAAGACTGGAATTGCCCGGACACCATGTTCTATAGAGACAGCAGAAACTTCGTCCCAACTCATTGGAAGAAAGCGGTGGTGTGACTGTACAGGGAGCAGTGTGTGTTCATTAACGCCAGAGCTGAGATGCCTCAGATCCCAAGAGCAACAGACGTTCAGGGGTTCTTGCCAACTCTCACCTCTGCCTGGCCCTGCACGGCCACCTTCCTTCTCCCTCCCATTGTCAATGCCGGTCTGCTTCCCCACAGACAACTAGAGAGAGAGGGAAGACCAGGGGTCCTCAAACTTTTTAAACAGGGGCCAGTTCACTGTCCCTTAGTCTGTTGGAGGGCTGGACTATAGTTAAACAACAACAAAAAACCACGAACAAATTCACTGTGGGCTGGGGGTGAGTTGGTTGCTAAGCAGGACAGCAGGGGTGGCAAAAACACTAGGTGGGCCGAATAAAGTTCCTTGGCGGGCCACATGTGGCCCGTGGACCGGAGTTTGAGGATGCCTGGGGAAGACCTTTCTTTGGCAGTTCTAAAACTTGAGGGTAAAGGGCTGGGGAACCTCAGGCTGACTGGCTCGTAGGACAAACAGCCATTTGTGAGTTAAAGTGAAAAGGGCCCTCAAGCATTCACACTGGTGATGGACTCGGTAAAAAGGGAAACTGGTGTCTAAAGGAAGGAATGTTATTTCCGTAACTTCTCACATCTGGCCATTCAAGTTCTGGGAGCATAGACATCTTTACACCCAAAACTGATCTCGGGTCGTCAAGTCAGTCCAACTCTTAACAACCCTGAAGGGCACAATGAAACTGCCCCCGTGGTTCTCTAAGAGGTTAAAGCCTTACAGTGGGAGGTAGCCTCTCTTCCTGGGGCCAGCTGGTGGGCTCGAACCACGAACCTGGAACCTCACGTGTAGCAGCTCAGTGTGTTAACTCCCTACCTCACCAGGGTTCCTTGTCATTTGAACAACAGAAAGAAAACCCACTCTTGTCTGTGTCAATTCTGACTCGCAGTCTTAACACAGTATTTGACACCTAGGAACTGCTCAAATGCTTGCTGAATGAATGAAGAAGCACGCGTAGGTTATGGGAAAGGAGCAGATAGGAAGATAGAATTCAGTTTTCTAAAAAAAAAGCAGTTTTCTGATGATTTTCCAGAGAACTGACTACTTAGATACAAAGAGTTTGTGTTGGAAAAAAGCCTACATCTTCAGCAAGAGAGGAGCCTGTCTTTCCCTTAGGGCTCAGCATCCTAAAGGGGCAAAAGTAATGTCAGAGTGTATTTAATGTTTAAGACCCCACATCTTGGTTTCCCTCGTACTCTTTTCTGCTCTTTTCCTTGGGATCCCTATGGCTGTCTCTCTGTACTTTTATTTAAAATGCAGATACTTACCTCTGTGGGGGATTTTTCAAAAGCTAGTCTTACCCTGTCTGTTGCACTCCGGCAAGATGGGGATGGGTGGCATGTGGTTCCCATGGAAGAGTGTCGATTTCTTCTATTTCTGAGAAGTAAGCCTGTCATAGGTGCCCCCTCCCACAGGGGGATGTTTGTGTCCTAGGCACTTCTGGAAGCAACTACATTAATGATTTTAATTTGGCTCACTACTCTGGATAATAAACAGTTTTTTGATGTTTTACAGTATGCACGTAGAGTTAGGTTGGAAGATGGAAGAGGGGAAAAAAATGCCCCACAGTGGTTCTGAAAGCCCCATGAGGTCTGAAAGCCATCCCAAAGCAGTGGTTACACAGAGTACGTGAAATTAAATGTCACTGCGGATGAGAAAGCTGTTGCATTGCAGTGGGACCACGACTTAACAAAGCTAGAGGCAGGATAACTTTGAGGACTCGGCCGGGAATTTTGTTGCTTTTGTCTGATAGGCAGAACCACAAAGAAATAGCCTGATTAAAGATGCCAAAGGTTTTCTACCATAACAGTTTGCATTTTTTTGGTGGATGCCTGATTTCACAGGTGTCCTTGTTCTGAGCACTTTTTGGAATGGCTTCGGCCAAGGTTTCTGTGGTTTGTTGATGGGCCATGCACAGCTTCGATGGTGCCACGCATGCAGTTTGCTGTGACAGCAGTCTGCGTTTAAACCTCCCAGATGGAAACTCCAGTCTTATCTCTGCCGGCCAGCCTCATCTCCTGTATGCACTTCCATCCATGAAGTCCTCCTTCCCACGGCAAACAGTGACCACATCTCAGGGTTACTTTTCTCAAACACATCTCATTAATTCTGTCACCTGTCCTCCAAATTCTACCTTTCCCGAAACACACTTGGTAGCTTGTGGTTGTTGTTGAAAACAGAGCTTTGCTCTCTTAAGTGCTGAGAAAATTTTGTAAGCATAGAAATGAGGCATTTTGTCAGATATTGTTGCTTTATAAATGTTTAAAATATTTATATGATGGGAGAGACTTTGCATTGGAGAAACTGTCTTCAAATGTGGTACCTGGATACTCATTAAATAGGATGTCCATAACTAGTTAAGTACCGGTCAACATGGCTTTATCTAATATGACAGCAAGAATCTACCTAATTCTTTTCAAGCTGCATAGTGTAGGACAGGAGCATATTTCAAAAACGGAGTTTTTCCAGAGGGTAACCAGGAGTGGTTGACTTTGGATTTCCTAAAGCTTATATCTGCTCCCCACTCTCTTAACACTTTTTAAAAAGGATATGCACAACTTTCTTTCCCTTAAGAGAGAAAGAGCACTTTTAGATTTTATATATGGAGTGAACCTGCTTCCTTAATTGAGGCAATCATTCAGGGAAATGCAACATTAAATATTCATATTTAGTACAGTGGTTCTCAATCCTGGTTGCTACTTCAATTGTTTGTTTGTTTTTTAAACATTTCTGGAGGGATGCCCAAGTGTATTTATTAAGATAAAATACCTAATCTTACAAGGGGAAAACTAAAGAATGAATGTCTATTTTTCATATAGCATACGTCTGGTCCAGATTTTCATAAAAATGATCCTATGACAGAATACAGTGTTTAAAGCAAAACCTCAGGGTGAAGGTGAAGGTGGTCATATAGCATGTTGGTTCTTGTTTGGGGAACCCTGAATTGAGGATCCATTCAATTCCAACAGGCTGTTTTGTGGGTAATCGGCAGAAGCAGCCCTGGGCCTAAATCTCACCATGTAGCAGCTTTTTATGTACCAACATTCTTCAGTAAAAGGGGAGGACAACCAGCATCTGTTTCCGTGACTTTTGAGCTATCTCAGTAATAACTGGTGTTCAGCTGCTGCTTTTATGATCGAGTTTGTAGCCAAGACGAGGCATGTATTTCAGAAAGAATTTCTGAGCTTTTACTACTGATTTAAGATTACTCTTTATTTTAAATGGACCTTTTGTAACAAAAGCTATTGAAACAGCAAGAGGGTAAAGCATTTTATAGTCTTTTGAATAAATCTTTAAAGGAGCGTTACTGTAAAGTGAGTAAGAACATCTACACTGAATACCCAGATAATAAAATTAGCCGTCCATTCATGGGAATAAGGAAATAACTGACTTAGAGTTGCATTATAAAGCAATTTTTCACTTGAGTTACTGTTACTCACAAGTTTATACCTCTAGTGCCTTCCTTCACTCATTAAGCATCAGATGCCTCCCTCGTCCTGGGGAACACGTGCAGAGGAGACAGACTAGATTCCGGCCCTCCTGGGGCCCCCAGGAGGAAAGGGCAGTCAACGGTAACAAGCTCTGGACTAGATGTGACTTTACGGTGCTTCTGTTCCACTGGCCAAAGAAGCAACTCTTCATCACTGCTCTCCGGTGGTGGGAGTAGGAGGCCCAGCCCCACTGCTAGAATTGAACCTCCATTCCAGTGGGCCGCAGTCCCGCTCACAACCACTACGCCACCGGGGCTCAGCCCTTCTTCTTTCTACAAAAGAGCGCTATAAGGCTTTTCTTGGGAATTTCAGAGCAGAAGGCAACTTTAGTATAGGTCATTTCATTTTATAAAGGAGAAACTCGGCCCCCAAGAGGTGATGTAGCCTTCTTAAAATGACCTACCCCAGGACCAGACTTCTGATTTCCAACCAGTACGCACTGCCCTGCCCTGCCCTACCCATAGCTAGTGCCATAAGAGAGAGAGCTCGAACAGTGTGGAACCTCGAATCTGTTTCCTGTGGAAACTTTTCTCTCCTGCATATGTTCTTTTGGACTAGATGGCTGGCATCACTGAGCGTGAAGATTAAGTCTCGTACTTCAGGAGAAGACTGTAAACTTGAAAGGGCCGGGTGCTGGGGAGAGAGAGATTTTACGAATGCATTCTCTCACCATTGCCGTGGCCGCCTTTCCTTCGGGAGACAGATGAAGCTTTTTGCTCTTGTGGAGATGTACAGTTCTGCCGCGGCCTTCAGTGGTGTTGTGACTTGGAATCCTGTCAATGACAGTGGGCTTACCTTTGGTTCTTTATCGTTGTTTTTGGCTGAAAGCTGAGGCTTAAGGGTGAGTTTAGTTCCTGGCATGAGAGGTGTCTAAGGGCCCTACATAGAAACACTCTTGGGTTCCTCTGGTCTCTCAACCAGATCAGAAAGACCGAGTCTTTTACATGGTTTTCAACTGTGTTTCATATTTTCCTTCCAGTTTATCCAGAATCCCCTGTTGGGATCCCCTCTCTCTCTTTCAGATCCCAGGGGTCCACGATAGTAGCCAGCCAACATCTCCTTCTGGTGTCCTCCCCTGGTGGTGGAGGCTGAGGTTTGTCCTTGCAAGTGTTCCCTAGGTCTGTGGGTTTTCTTCACGCTTTGCGCTGGACACAGACCAGCACTTGGCTGGTTCAGGAAAAGCTCTTTGCAGTGCTTGTTAAGTGTCTGATAGGTGGTCTATGGCTTCACACTTACCTTCACAGGGGTTTCTTTTAAGCATTAAACAGGTTGGGCTCCCTCTCACCCCCAACCCCTATCCGCTGATCTGTGCCTTTAAATTGAAATGTTGCAACCATTTTTTACTTAGTGTTACTTTTGATATCATTAGGTTTAAATCCATCTTGCTCATAGTTTTCTTTGCCCCTCTGTGTTTCAGTCCCTGTTTCTTATTTTCATCTCTTTTGGATTATGTTTGATGACACTGTTGCACTATATTCTTTAGATTTCCAGCAGAACTTTGTGCAGTAGTGATTGCTTTAGCGTTATGGAGTTTGTCTTTAACCTCTCCCAGGCTACCCTTAAGTGCTTTTATAATGTATGAGGTATAATACAAGATACTTGTACATTTTCCTTTCATTCCTCTGCTACCACCTTTGTGCTATTTTTATCATATATATATAATATATATTATTTCTATCATGTGGGTGCTCCCAGAAGTTCATGGGAAAAATTCCATTGTAAGTACATTTTCCCATGCACTTTTGAAAGCTCCTTCACATAGTTATAAACCATAATGTTTTGTTACCTGTTGTAGTTTTATAGTTGTTTTGTTATTTCTCTCTTATAGACTTAAGAAATAACACGAGTCCTATTTTTTACAAATTTGTGATTATTTGTGTGTCATTGATCCTTCTGTGTAGACACAGATTGCTACCTAGTATTTTCTTATACCCCAGGAACTTCCCGCACATTTCTTGAAGTGAGGCCTCTGATGCTGCACTCTTTCAGTTGTTTGTATCTGAAAAAGAATTTTTTTTTGGGGGGGGGCATCATTGCTCTCCGGTGGTGGGAGTAGGAGGCCCAGCCCCACTGCTGGAATTGAACCTCCGTCCCAGTGGGCCGCAGTCCCGCGCACAACCACTACGCCACCGGGCTCAGCCCCTGAAAAAGAATTTGACCCTTGTCTTGAAACTGCTTTCTCTGGGTATAGAATTCTAGATTGTGACAGTGTTTTCCTTTCTCTACTTAAGGAAGCTGTTTCACTGCCTCGGATGTGCATGGTTTCTGCTGAGAAGTTTGCCATCAGCCTGACATTTTGTTCCTTTAGAGTCCTAGGTCCCCAGGTGTAGCTTATCACTGGAATCACCCAGAGAGCTGGTGAAAACACAGACCCCTGGCTCCAATTGCACCGTAATGTACTGTCTTTGTGGACTGTGATGCCAGTTGACCTTGGTGGGTCGCCTGGTCTGCCCTGATAGTATGTGTTAGGGCCCTAGGCCTGGCAACTTATCCCCTCAAAGGTTTTGGTGATGTCTAAGAACTTTGCCCCCTGTGCATGCCACTGCATTCATGAATAATAAATAATAAATAAATAATAAGTGCATTCATGAGGTAAATAAATACCCATGTACAAAAATCCTGTTAACCTTCTGTTTGTCTGTGGGCAGACTCCCCCTTTACTGTACCAGTTCATCCTAAATGTCTATGATAATCGCAGGTGGTGTGTGTGCACAGGAATGTGTGCGGAGGCAACTCACGGGCTGTCTTTCAATCTCGCACACTTCCCTGCGTCTTCCCCTGCCTCCATCATTGTTTGCACACCTCCCTCTTAGCGCACATTGCCTCTCTTCCCCCACATTAGCTCTATCCCGCTGCCCACACTATGTTAGTAACCCACCCCCACCACCCATCACAGCCCCGCTGAAAGTCTGGAAACTGGTCTCCTATATTTTGTTTCTTTGTTTCGTTGTGAAAGGCGGTAGAGCAAGAAGCAGAAATGACTTGTAAGGCTCATGATACTTAATTTTTTTTAAAATGAAGATTAGTTTTTTGAATGTCATCTTTTTTTTAAATGTCATCTTTTTATTTAAATTCCCTTTTGGCATACAAATGCACACAACATTCATTCCTGCTACAAAAACTTGGAGAGTATGGCTTTCTAAGAACTGACAGCCGGCTGTGTCAGCCCCTCCTGGGGCCCCGATGTGAGCGTGGCCCGTGGTCTGGGGGCCACAGTAAGGCAGAGGGCCTGGTGGGCACTGAGCCACCGGCCCTACTCTTTGGGTGCATGGGGGAAGCTCCTCTCAGTCCCTAAAATGAAGATTGGTCTTGTGGAATTTTTTGTTATTCCATCTTTAATATATTCATATTGATAACACTTGCTGTTAATTTTGTGTTTGGACTGCTTGAAAAACGATACAAAGGGTTATTGGATTCTCCAGTAAGCAGAGGACAAAATTAAGCTCATCCTAAATGGCTTTTGTGCCCAAGTTTATGTTTGTAGATGAGAAAACATTCGATTTTATTTAAAATCCATCTTGACATTTGGAGAGGTTACTACTTTTGGCTATATCAATTGGGTGTTACAATTAGAATTTTAATTGTTTTTGTTGTTTCTTTAGAATAGGCCACTGATCCCCCCCTTCTTGTTGATTTAGGATTATGCGTTCTCCGAGTACATATTCTCATAAAATTACCAGTCAGGCCACATCAGAAGATTCATATTGTTGATTAGAGTAGGATTTACAATGGCTACACTATTAGAAATTGCATTTCTGTACATTGTGTTGGATTTGCCGATGACTTGTTTTGTGTCTCATGGAAGACCGAGGTGTCTTGCAGTAATTGACCCCACTGTTTTGAAAGTGCATTTTCTGTATCCGTGAGATCCCGGAGCCGTGTTTGCTTAGCACCTTTAACCAAATAGGCACGCGCAAGCGCACACGGGAACTTCAACAAGTTTGTGGAATTGGAAGATAATGAAATTGCTACCTGGACATTTTGAAGCTCCCTTGTGTGTATGACTGCTACTTCAGCATCAGGTACCCTGGGATATGTGGTCCTCTGAAAGCAGATGGTTGTCCAGCTTTTTTTTGTTTGGTGGAAATATACTTCTGGGGAAGGTGGTTTAGAATTCTGGAAGACAGGGGTGATGAGACATTCTGGGTGGGGCTCTATGGTAAAGTGACCAGACGTCCCACTTTTTAACAATTTAACAACGTCCCACAGTGTTTTAAAATTAAAATAAATATATTCAGGTACAATTTTTGCATTCTATGAAATTTTTTGTTGCTCCATATAGACCAAAATTTAAATCAAGGAGCCCTCACCCCCTGGTCAATGATGCCCCGTTTAAAATCTGGTCACTTTACTCTATGGGGCTGCTATTACTGGAAAGCCAGTAGAAATGGACTGTTTTGAAAGAATTGCACACCATGCAGTGCTTTGATAAGCCCAGCGATTTTTATATTGGTTCAGGATACACTTATTTTAAAACACTGGAACTAGCTAAAAGTAATTATGGTATAACTTTTGGTTGGAATGTCCTCGGTGGTAGGCATCAGATTTCATAGACTACTGAGGGTTAGTTAGGTAAGAAGGATAAAGATTGAAGTTACCCTGGGTGGGGGGGGAGGGGGGGAGGTTGTGGTTATATGTTGGGCCTGCCCACTGCAGGGTCCGCAGTGGGAAGCCCCCGGCTGTTCCTGTAACTGTGGCTGGATAGGAACTCTGAGCTCGGCACTCAAGATTGGCTTTATTGGAACAAAGGACCCTAGAGTAGTGAAACTTTGATAGTCATGGTACAACTTTATAATCCATGTGATTATTTGGTGTGAATCTGTTTTTCTGTCAGGAAGACAGGGTGAGCACGATTTCTTTCAATTTTTCTAGATTAAAATGAACTCTTATTGAGGGAAGATCGCTGTTTGTTGACCCACATTAAGTTGTGTTGTGGCAAGGGAGGTGAAAGGAACACTTGATCCAGAAAACACACTAATTGATTTTGACTCCGTGAGCGGCCTTAGAACAGAGCAGTGGCCTGTAAGGGTTGCATACACTGTACATCTTTACAGGAGCTAAGAGCCTCATCTTTTCCCCAAGGAGCGGATGGCGGATTCAAACTGCCGACCTTGCAGCCCAGTGCCTAATCCATTACACCACTAAGGTTAGAGTTGTACAATACCTTGACTTATTCTACGTTATGAAATTAATGCCCAGGCCTGTTTTCTATAAGATATGCAATTTCATCTCAGTGCATACTATGGGGATACGTTTTTAGAAAGCATTATCTGCAAAATTGTAAAAACTTTATTCAACCACCATGTCAACATGGGAAGCTGGTATTCCTCAGGGTGGCCTTTATTCTAGGTCTAGGTGCTTCAGAAGGTCTTGTTCCCATCTCTTGACCCCTTTTCCAAGAACTCTGTGTCTGATTGACACCACGTCTAAATGGCCAGATTTGGTACCCTTGAGGGACTTGCATCGTTTTCCTTTGAAATGTTTCTGGGACTATAAGGTTCCAACGAGATTCTTGTTAGGGCAGCCCCTGCTACACTGAAGGAGGCAGTTCAGTGCATTGTGATGGCTTCTCCCCCCCCCCCCCCAATGCAGCTGTCAGTTTTCTTAAAACTTCTTCCTTGTAAGCCCCTAGATTGACTTTTATCTCTCCCCCCCCCAAATCTATCCAGATTGCCCCCAGGCATCACCACCCCTTCTGAGCTGATTGTTCTGCCTTGAGTGTAACTGGTCCAGTAGATCCTCTGAGAAGCTGTTGTTTTGAGCACACCCTGTTTGGGGGAAGGCACCCGAGGACAAGTGTATCACCCCGAGAATGTACCTGCAGCCATGCACCAATCCCCGCCACGTGCTTGCACATGTTTGGTTTGGAACAAACCTGGGGTAGCTATTGGAAGCTCAGTAGCAGCACTTTTTGACTTGCCCTTGTATGTGTGAAATATTCATTGATTAGTGTTCTGAACTGTTAACTGAATGGTCTTTTGTGGTCAAATGAGTCACTGAGCGCTCTCTCTCTCTCTCTCTCTCTCTATATATATATTTATATTTATATACACACACATATATATTTTTAAAGAAATCATGCTTTTTTTTTATTGGCTCGTACATCGCTTTTTACAATACATAGTTACATATACTGTACCAAGCACCTTCACATGCCTGCTTTTAGTAACATTCTCCAAATATCTGCTTTTCCACTCGGGCCCTTGATATCAGCTTCTCTTCCTTACCCCTCCGTCCTTTTTTCCTCCTCCCCCCAGTCTTCATTACTTTATAAATTATTATTGCTTTGTCATATCTTACACTGCCTGACATCTCCCCCTGCCCACTCCACCCTATGTCTGTCTTCCAGATAGGAGGCAGTCTGTAGATTCCCACAGCTGGCTTCCTCTCTCCACCCCACCTTCCCTCCACCCATCTGGTAACTCCACTCTCACCACTGACCCCGAGGGGTCCATCCACCCCGGGTTCCCTGTGTTTCCAGTTCCCATCTCTGCCTGTGCACCTCCTCCAGTCCAGCTGGATTTGCAAGGCAGACTTGGGACCGTGATAGTTGGGGAGGGGAAGCCTTCAGGAACTAGAGGGAAGTTGTATGCTTCATTGATACCTCACTGCACCTTGACTGGTCCATCTCCTCCCCGTGGAGTTATATATATCTTTAGGAAGCATTATTCACCTGACAGTCAAGGTTTTCTCGGTTGAAGTTCGCATAAATTGGCCTTCATCTTTGGTGCTGCTGCTAGTAAAGCATGTGATAAATAGTATTTGAACAGAAAATGATGCATTTCGTGTTTACTGTGCGGAATCAACTGAGAATAAAGGAAAGCCACCATAAGGTGCTCCCTTCCTTCTCTGCCCCACCTCCCCTACTCATCCCTCCCCTGCTCCCTGTGCTCGGTTACAAATCAACAAATACCCTCTGCCTTCCCCAGAGCACTCACTCCACCTCAGGAGCCCTCTGAGCTTTCTGCCTCACCCTTCATGACCGGCTTTAAAAACGGGGTGGCAGTTAGACGATCAGCACTCCCCGTTAGGTTGCTCTTGTCACGTTGATCCCAGATAGCTTTCTTTTTTAAAAAAAAATTTTTGTTTGGGGTTGTTTTGTTGTTGTTTTATTTTATTTTATTTTGCTGTTTCTTTAAAATAACTTAATGTTCAGGGCAGACAGGCCTTCTGGACTGGTGAAGCAAAACGGTTGTTAGGCTTTAAGATGACTTCAGGGGACTTTTTTTTTATTAAGATGGACTTTTCTCTCTTCCAAGGTACACCCCCCCCCCCCCGCCCCCTGGGTACAAATTGCCCTTTCTATTCTGTATTCCAGTCATGCCAAATCAGGGTGTCTGTTTCTTTCACCATTTAAATATGTATGGGCTGTTCAACCTCACTGCCATAGAATCGATGCCGATTTCTGGCACTCTAGTAGGACTGGATAGAACCGCCACATTGAGTTTCTAACACTGTAACTGTTTAAAAGCCCACCCCCACCCCCAACTCCCCGCCTTTGACCACCAGGAACAGGCAGGCAGGTTTTGAACTTGGAACCTTGTGAATCGCAGCCCTAATACACAGCCACTACACCGTTCTTGGTTTAGGCTATTGGGGTAAAGTGACCAGACGTCCCGCTTTCAAAAGATTTTTCCCGTGTCCTGCAGCGTTTTAAAAAAGTCCTGATTTTGGGAAAGAATGCATGACAAGCTAGGGAACAGTGGGAGAACAGGAAGGGAATATACCCCCTCTACCTCCCCTCCCCCGCCTGATTAATGGTGTCCCGCTTTACCAATGTTAAAATCTGGTTACTTTATATTAGGGGGACACTTTTTTGGCGGGGCATCACTGCCCTCTCATGGTCGTGGGAGCTACGCAGCGCTGCTCCTGAGAACCGCTGTTGGATTTGAACTGCCAAGCCCACAGGCCACAGTCCCACATGCAACCATTTAGGCCACCGAGGCTCAGCCCCTAGAGGGACACTTTAATAAAGGTCCTATTATATATAAAACTGGGGCTGAGCCCCAGTGGCATAGTGGTTGTGCGTGGGACTGCGGTCCACTGGGATGGAGGTTCGATTCCAGCTCCACGGAGCAAAGACTGGGCCTCTTACTCCCACCACCTGAGGGCAGTGATGCCCCCCCCCCCAAAAAAAAACCAAAACTGGAGGGTGAACATCTCCAAGACAAAGGTGTACCTCCTCCCCATGGTCCTTCCTAGAGCATGCTTGGCATTGCTCATTTTGTCCATAGCCACATGTTTCCAACAGTGGGTATTCTTGTATGTATGTGTATACGCACACCCATACCCCTCTTGTGGATCTCTATAAGAATTCAGAATCAGAGCCCCAGTGGCGAAGTGGTTAAGTGCGGGACTGGGGCCCACTGGTTTGGCAGTTCAAATCCAGCAGCAGCAAAGCTGGGTAGCTCCCATGACCACCAGAGGGCAGTGATGCCCCAAAAGAAGAATTCAGAATCATTTCAGAGACACCTAAGATCATTGGGTTTGCTTACCAGATAGCTCTCCCAAGTCACTGCCATGGGCCATCTCTACCCCCCAGGGTGGCAGGGCATGAGAATGTCCTTGTCCCCATGGACGCATTAGGAGACCTGCGGTGCAGTGGGTTACTTCCACAGAGGGGTGGGAACCCTGGGGTCAAGCTTTGGAGAACAGTGGCTAGCTGCCCTCTGGGAGAAAGACAAAGTTTTCCACGTCCGGGACAGAGTTGCCCCCTTGGAACTCCCAAAGGGCAGGTCTCTGTTGCTGTGAGTTGGATTTGACTTAATGGCGGTGAGGTGAGTGAGTGAACAGGATTTTTTTTTTGGGGGGGGGGTGGCGGGGGAGGGCATCACTGCACTCCGGTGGTGGGAGTAGGAGGCCCAGCCCCACTGCTGGAATCGAACCTCCGTCCCAGTGGGCCGCAGTCCCATGCACAACCACTATGCCACCGGGGCTCAGCCTGAACAGGATTTTTAATAAGGATGTTATCTCGTTATAAAGTTTATGCATTCTCAATCTAAAGTTCAGTTGGATGTTTCATTTGTTTGGGAACTCTGAAAAAAACTTAGTATGTGGGATAACTAGGTCTGTGGATAGCTAGGTGCATCCTATTAAGAGAGTAAGGACTGGGGGCGAGGTGGCTGTACCAGATATGAAACCAAGCTCCCTGCCATCTAATAGACTCTAACTCCTATCTATGCTGAAGACCAGGACAGAACTGACATCTGGGTTTCAGAAACTGAGAGGAGAAGGCCTCCTCTTTCTCCTGAATCATCTATAAAGTCATGCCTAAAAAATACATGTTTCAAAAAAAAATACATGTTCCCATTACCCTGACATTGTGATAGCACCAGGGTTCTCAACCTGTGGGTCGCAACCCCTTTAAGGGTCGAACAACCCTTTCACAGGGGCCGCCCAATTCATCACAGTAGCAGGACGACAGGAAGTGACAATGAAAATAATGTTATGCTTAGGTCACCACCACAGAAGGAACTGTATGAAACGGTTGTGGTATTAGGAAGCTTGAGAGAGCACTATGTAAGCATAGCAAAAAACCCTTTTGTATCAGCATCTGTAGGAAATATATAGTCTCCATCAGGGTTTTCGTAATACTGTCTATATTAATTACCCAAGATGCTTGTTAAAATAGACATTCCTGCTTTTTCCATCTCTCCTACCCTGATGTTGTTTTGTTTTGTTTTGGGGGCATCATTGCCCTCTGGCGGTGGGAGTAGGAGGTCCAGCCTTGCTGCTGGATTTGAACCTCCAACCCAGTGGGTCGCAGTCCCGTGCACAACCACTACACCACCGGGGCTCAGCCCTGATTGTTTTTTTTGTATTCCAGTTTAAACTCCTAACCATCACCACCACCACCACCACCCACCCCCAGTAGTTTCCTTTTCACCTGCTTGCCTTTCTTTTCTTTTTTAAAAACTTCTATTATTTTAAGCTTAATTTATTCCCAAGTCATGAGTTTTTGCTCCTGCAGTTTCTTCTAGGAAATCTTTTTCGCTTGTACAACCTCCTCATTTTGTTGCTCTTCGGTGAGGATCACCTCAATGTGGCAGCGGGATCTCCTGTAAGAATGGATCCGGCCATGAGCTCCGTAAGTCTGGCGGGGCATCTTGGGGACTTTGTTCACCTGGATGTGCTCAATGACCAGAGTCCCCATCTAAACCCTTCAGTTCAGCCTGACTTTCTAAGCATGTGCAGCAAAAATTTCTAAGCATGTGCAGCAAAAATTCAGCACTCTTTGAGGGCCACCGACCCTGGGTCCAACTCCACTGTTTGGCCTGGGCACACCTACCAACGCCACCATTGTCCGGTCGGACGGGTACACTCTGCTTCTGCAAAGTGATGTTTTTCAAGTATTTGGTGGCTTTTCGGATATGCATGCCTGTGATGACTTGGGCAGTTTCACGGGTGTTCTTAAAGTGTACCCGGAGGTTCGATCCTCTTGATTTGCAGGATTTTGTAGGGTTTTCTGGGTCAAGTGAGTAGTCTGGGTCAAACCGTTTGGCAGGTCACCTCAGTCCGCTATAGGAAGAGCCACCCTCTTGCGGGCCTCCTTTTGACCCAGGTTGGCACCATCAGCAGGCCATCCCATTGCTTTTTCTTTTCTCTCCTTCCCTTCCCACCTGGATCACCGATCCTAGCTTTAACCCTTGAAGATGGCAGAGACCAACCTTGGCTCGTGAAAGCCCACGTGAACCCTTCCTGCCACTGAGTCGATTTTGAAACTAGAACCACTCCTGATGGATTTCCAGGGGGGGGATTGATTTCCAGGAGTAGAAAACTTCATCTTTCAGCCAGACAGTGGCTGGTGGTTTTGAAGCATACAAAAATAGGCAGTTGAGTGGGGCTGAGCCCCGGTGGCGTCGTGGTTAAGTGAGGGACTACAGCCCACTGGCTTGGCGGTTCAAATCCAGCAGCAGCAAGGCTGGGTAGCTCCCACGACCACCAGAGGGCAGTGATGCCCAAAAACAAACAAACAAAGTTGAGAGGATTTGTCCTACACAGATTGGGTCGGAATCTGACTCGATGGCATTGAGCGCCAGAATGATTCCTTGTTAGATGACACTGGGCAAGCCAGTGCTCCGTGTCATCTGATGTCATCAACGGTTGCTCTCGGTAGTCTTCTGAGAACTGTATTCTAAACCAGCAGAATATCCCATGCCTGTTAGGGAAAGGAGTGTCCCAGGGCTGCCAGTGGTTACGGCATTTAGCTATGCACCACAGGTTGGAAGTTCAGTTTCAGTCAGCACGTCCTCTGAAATAAACTTGGCATCAAGGGTTCATGAGGGAGAGGGAAGCTGGGGTGGGGGTTGGGGGGGCGCAGAATGAGGAGCTGATACCAAGGGCTCAAGTAGAAAGCAGATGTTTTGAGAATGATGATGGCAACAAATGCACAAATGTGGTTGACACAATGGATGGATGTAGGGATGGTGATAAGAGTTATATGAGCCCCTGATAAGATTGATTTTTAAAAAGAAAAGAAATAAGCTTGCCAGTTGCCCGACAAACCAGCCTTTGAGAACACCCTTTGAGCCGGTGCTTCTGGGACAAACCGTATTTCTGGAAGTCTGAACCGAGATGGCAGCAAGTGTCTTTTTTTATGAGGGCAAGGCAAGGAGTTCCTGATCAGGAAGGGGTGATTAAATAAATGGTGTAATGTAAAATTTAACTTCTGCTGCTTCTTAAATATGTTCAAGATAATAGGAATGGCAACTGGAGTGTTTAATCTATATTTAATGTGCCCCGAAGTTTATCATTTGAGGTGGAATTGTTAGAGATGAGAAGTAGAAACAGGCTCTCTTGCTATATCTAAAGCCAGGGGCTTTCTTGAGGTAGTGTAAAGGCCAGAATCAGTGTTCTCTGTCAAGTGAAGATGTCACTCATGGTCTTTGTATTGTGAGAAGTTAATAGCTAATTCTTGAAACTTCCAAAGGAATACATTTTTAGACAAAATTATAGTTTCTTAGATTGGAGTAGTCCTCTTGATTGAAATTACAAGAGTAAACTTAGTACTTTCCCCTTTGTTTGAGCAGTGGTGTGATTATATAATTATCATTCATAATTATAGTAATAGCCAAGAACCATTATTGACCACATTTACCAGACATTCCTATATAAGTCTCTTTTTTGAGTCATTGTACTGGGGACTCGTACAGCTCTTATCACAATGCATTGTGTTGGCTGAGCCCCGGTGGCGTAGTGGTTGTGCGCGGGACTGCGGCCCACTGGGATGGAGGTTCAATTCCAGCTCCACGGAGCAAAGGCTGGGCCTCATACTCCCACCACCAGAGGGCAGTGATGCCCAAAAACAAAAACAAAAAAAAAACACAATGCATTGTGTCAAGCACATTTGTACATATGTTGCCATCATCGTTTTCAAAATATTTGCTTTCTACCTGAACCCTTACTTATATCAGTTCATTTACATCCCCCCTCCCCCCCCCATATTTTTTTTTCTTTTTTGGCTTTTTGAGTTTGATTTTTTAAAATCATTTTATTGGGGGCTTGTACAACTCTTATCACAAGCTATACACATATCTTTTGTGTCAAGCACATTTGTACATTTGTTGCCATCATCATTCTCAAAACATTTGCTTTCTACTTGAGCCCTTGGTATCAGCTCCGCATTTTTCCCCCTCTCTCCACCACCCTCCCTCCTTCCCAAACCTTTGTTAATTTATAAATTAATAGTTTGTCATGCCTTACACTGTCCAACGTCTCCCTTCACTCACTTTTCTATTGTTTGTCCCCCACCTTCGCCTTCCCTCCTGGTATCACTGCTCCCATTATCATTCTTGGATTCCCTCTTATTTCCAGCTCTTATCTGTACCTGTGTACATGCTCTGGTTCAGCCAGATTTTTAAGGTGGAATTGGTCGTGACAGTGAGGGGGTTGTGGTGGAAGCATTTAAGAACTAGAGGAAAGTTGTCTGTTTCATTGGTGCTAAACTGCACCCTGACAGGCTCGTCCCTCCCCCTCCACTCTCCCTCCCAAATAAACTTTTACGGGAGCAGACAGCCTTCTTTCTCTCCTTAAGAGCAGCTAGCAGATTTAAATGGGCAGCTTTGAGGTTAGCGGCCTAGCGACTTAACCCACAGCACCAGCAAGGCTCCTTCAGCTTGCCCCTTGGTGAGTGTTTGGTGTGGATGAGTCGTCACCAGCTCACAGGGATCACTCTGCACAGCCATCCTGACCCTCGGCCCCCCGTGTCTGAGCCATTGTGGCAGCCACTGTCTCTGTCCAGCTCCTTGAGGGCCTTCCTCTTTTTCTCTGACCCTCCCGCATCAGCGAGCAGATGAACAGTTCTTCTTTTCCAGGTGCTGGTCTTATTTGACAATATGCCCAAAGTACATGAGAGAGAGAGAGAGAGAGAGAGAGAGAAACAAATCTTGGCCTTCTCACTTCTAAGGAGCCTGTATTACTTCCAAGATAGAGGTGCTCACTCCCTGCCATTGATTTGATTGATTCCAATGCGTCACAACTTCCAGGATACCCCTTTGGGTTTCTTTTTTAGTTATTGTTAGGTTTTATTGATTTGTTTCTTATTATTTTTTAAAAATCATTTTATTGGGGGCTCATACAACTCTTAGTACAATCCATATGCCCATCCAGTGTATGCCAAGCACATATTTACATTTGTTGCCCTCATCATTCTCAAAACCTTTGCTTTCTACTTAAGTCCTTGGTATCAGCTCCTCATTTTTCTCCTCCCTCCCTCCGTCCGTCCCTCCCTCCCTCCCTCCTTCCCTCCCTTCCTCCTGAGTCCTTGGTAATTTATAGATTATTATTATTTTGTCATAGCTTACACTGTCAATGTCTCCCTTGATCCACCCTTCTGAGTTTCTTAAGGCAAACGTTTTTTAGTAAATCATTTTATTGGGGACTCATATAACTCCTATCATGATCAATACATATGTCAATTTTATGCAGACCACATCTGCACATTTGTTACCATCATCATTCTCGAAACATCCTCCTTCGACCTAGGCCCCCGGTACCAGCTCCCTATATTTCCCCTCCCCCCTCACTCCCCTCCCCCATGAATCCTTCACCATTTACAAATTGTCATTATTTTGTCATCGTACACTGTCCAATGTATCCCTTCACCCACTTCCCCATTGTCCACACCCCAGAGACGGGGTCACATGTAGAGCCCTGCAATAGGTTCCCCCTTTCTACTCCACCTTCCCTCCACCCTCCTGGCATCACCACTTTCACCCCTGGTCCTGAAGGGGTCATCTGTCCTGGATTACCCTAGTTTCTTGCTCCAGTGTACATCCTCTGGTCTAGCTGCATTTGTCATGGAAAATTGGGATCATCATAGTGATCCAGAGGAAAGTTGCATAATTCTTTGTTGCTGCACTGTACCTTGACTGACTTGTCTCCTCCCCATGACCCCTCTGTAAGGGGCTGTCGCTTTACCTATTGATGGACTTTGGGTCCCCAATCTGTGTTCCTCCTCATTTATAATGATATAATTTTTAGTTCATTGATGCCTGATACCCGATCCCTTCAACATCTCGTCACACAGGCTGTTGTGCTTCTTCCATGTGGGCTTAAGGCAAACTTTTTTATAGGAGTAGAAAGCCTCGTCTTTCTCCCACAGAGCGGCTGGTGGTATTGAACTTGGGACTTTGTGCTTAGCATCCCAAGGCATAATTCAATATGCTATTAGATGGATTAGTCTCTTTGGTTCTCTAGATGAGAGGTCATCTGTTAATGCCATGTTTCAGTAGAACATGGTGATATTAAAGTGAGCATTTTCAAAGAAAGGTGAAATAAATATTAGTAAGATGATTGTAACTGAAGAGAGATTTATTTTTACCCCAATGATAAAAATACCCTTGTTACATTCATTTTTTTAAATTACTTCATTTCTATATGTATATATACATATATAATTATATATTTTTTTCCTTTGGGAGGTAGTGCATAGATTAGGTCATTTAAGCAGTGTAAAATGGTAATATATTAAAAAAATGTTTTTTTATTTCCAGCTCAAAAGGCAATTGCTGTTGCCAGTTTTCTATGCATCCTCTGTCAGGTGTACATAATCCACAGGAAGTACCATCTCTCTCTTTTTTATTTAATCAGTACAAGTGATAATAGCTTATGACACTGATTCATACCTTGCTTTTTGCACTTAAAGATAGCTTGGATTCCTGCCATGTACAAATTAGTTGTTTTAAAATTTTAGCTATCATGGTGCTGTAACAATAACATTCTTACGTGTGAAAGTATGTAATAGAACAGTAGGTGTGAAAAGTATATAATCGGGCAAGGCCAACAACTGGGATTTCAGAATCCAAGGGGGAGTAGACATGTTTAATTGTAGGTATTAACTAAATATATGCCTTTAGATGTATAGAAAACCATTTTCATGAGAAACACGCATTTCCTGTTTCCTCTCCTATGGTGTCGTTCTTGTGGCTTAAAAGAAAATTAGCTCTATAGTTTTCATCTATTTTGGGGGAGAATTGGGTGTGAGTTTTTTTTTAATTCATTTGAATAACTTAATAGTAAAGGGGGGGGAGCTGCAAAGTTCATGAAACACAATGAAAAGGCACGTTTAGTGGCTTGTCTCTTGTTTCTTCAGTGTCATCCAGCCCATGGCGGAGTGTTGGCTCCAGGTCTAAGGTGCTGTAGGTAATGGGCCTCCCCTGATTTTTTCCACTCAAGATATCTTGGCTTCTCTCCTGCTGTTCTGAAAACAGATCTATGTAGTAGCATCCTCTTTATAGGTTAAAAAAACTGAAACTCAGAGTTTAATTAACAAAGTAAGTATTTCATATTAGGTCACATCATATTCCTTTGCTCAGATATGTCCTTCTCCTTATGGAGGCTGGAGGAAACAACTTCAAGATGAATAATCAGACCCTGCCATATGTATGTAACTCAGTCTGTAATCGCCTTAAGAGGTCAGATGTGGCGTGCTTGTCAGAGTGGTCTAGTGTGGTCAGGAAGACCACCACACAGTGATGTCAGAAGATTGTGAAACGAGAAAGGAGGGACTTTTTGATGGGAAGAGGTTAGTGTTAGCAAGCAAGTTCTAAGTGAAGCCAGAGGGAATATTAATATAACCTAAACCAAAAACCGAACTCCTCCCCGCTGTGGAGTTGATTCTTAACTGTAGAATGGAGTTGAACTGCCCCAGAAGGTTTTCAAGGCTGTCATTTTTACACAAGCAGATTGCCACAGGTTCTTCCCCCTTCTCCCACCCGCCCCAGCATCAGTGCCCTGGTGGGATAGGAAGCTCAGCCTTGCTCCTGGAAAGCTGCTGCTGGATTTGAACCATCAACCCTGTGGGCCACAGTCCCGCACACAGCCATTGCAGCACCAGGGCTCAGCTGCCACCTCTTTCTCCCATGGAATAGCTGGTGGGTTTGAACTATAGTACGAATCTTTACATTGGCAGCTTTGTGTCTCAATCACTGAAATGGGCACAGACTACCCACCCTTTCCCACCCAACTCATAGCAATAGGTAGGGTTTCCCAAGCTCCATATCTTTTTTCTTAAAGTTTTATGACCACTTCAACCACATAACTCAGTGCTATCTAGAAGAGTTGTACAGTTATCACCACCATCAATTCTAGAACATCTTCTTCCTTGTGTTTATTGTCATTCATGTCAATGTTGCTTTAATGGTGGCAAAAATATACACAATAAAACACCCACCAGCTTCTCTGGTGACATTGATTATACTCTTCCTTTTGGACAAGTCTTATTGATAACTTTTCCCAATTCTGCCACCATTACCATGAGCTCAGTGCCCCTGGAGCGAAAGCACTTCCTCTTTTGACTCTATTCTAAGTCTTGAGTCTCCCTCAGAGTGGCCAACCTCTGACCTTCAAAGCATACCTGCCAGCACCACGGGGCTCCGTGGGGACAGCCTGCCAAACTCACTGCCTCATGGCCGTGCTGATCGACAGTGAACCCACAGGCCAGGGCTGAACGACCCGGAGTTTCCGAGACTGCGACTCTTCTGGGGAGTAGAATGCCCTGCCACCACCATCAATTTCAAGTCAGTATCTTTCTTCTTGAACTGTGTTATGGGCTCTCCTTTATCAAATAATACATAATGTTGTCATCATCATTTTCAAAATATTTTCTTTCTACTTCAGCGCTTCGTTTTTTTCCCTTCCTCCCTTGGTAAGTTGTAATTATTTTTTCATGTCTTACACTGACCGGTGTCTCCCTTCACCCACTTTTCTGTTGTCTGTCCTGGAAGGGAACCCTGACTTCATGTATATTTATTTAATTGTATCTTACACCATCTACCACATCGTACGGTCACCTGCAGTTTGGATACCCATTCCGCTCATTGCCATCAGCTCTTCTCTGTACTCCCATCACTGCTTCTGGACAGTTAACTCTCCTGGCTTTCATGCGTCCTGTGCTCCTAATTCCACAAATGAACATATGCCAGTTTAACAAGATGAACCTTTTCTTGATGGTATTGCATGCAGCATGTTTTTCTTACGTCATCCAGGCCATTTGTGTCCTACGAAATCTTTACCTTCCCCAGGATCAGAGAGCTCCTTCTGACATTCCTCCAGGAACTTCATAGTTCTTACATTCAGGTCCTCTCTTCTTTTCTGCTCACAATCCAGTTTTCAGATGAACGGGTTGGAGAGTTGGTAGGGAAGAAGAAGCACCTGTCCCCAATGGCTTTAATTCCTTGTGACAGATAAACCTGCGCGTCCACTGTAGCCTTGCTTTGCACAGTTGTGGCATTTGACAAATTGACTCTACTCAAAGCCCCTTACTTGGTCACTCACCATCATCTGGAGTAGCCATGTGTTATTTCTCCATGTGACGCCCCCTCAGGGTAACTGTCGTACAGTCCTCCGTCCCTCTCGGAGTTCATCCTCAAGCGAGGCAGTGCTCCACTGGGAACAGGACATTGGACCTCCTCTGAAACGGTCAGCTCTGACAGCACTGGTCATTCTCCTCCAGAAATGCATCATTTGGTTAGGGTGAAGTCTAAGCTTCTAATATCCATCTTTCCAAGCCATCATGTGTGGCATTGTCCCGTGCTAAAGCCAAGTGAGTCCAGAGTTGAGGAATTCATCTGTATTCCTGTGGGTCCAACTTTACCTGACACCCGAAACTTTCCCTGGCTCTTAAAGTTTGTGAACCAATAAGCTATAAGTCTGTTCCATTAAAAATCTACTGGGTTAGCATTTCACATGTTTAGGATCTATTTTATTAGTGTTGATGTTAAGCTCTGTTGAGTGGTCCCTAGCGCATGGCCAACGCGGGCGCACAAGGTTAGACCATTCACTAAGTTTTATGTATCCATAGATACGTAGTTTTACTGCATAGGGGTTTCATTGGCTGGTTTTCCTTCTCTTTGGAAGTAGAGCTCCAGACCTTCCTTTTAGTCTTAGGAGCTCAGCTGTCACTCGTTGAGCGACTCACAACAGCCCTGTAGGACAGGCTAGAACTGCCACTGTGTGGGTTTCTGAGACCGGAAGTCTTTTACTACTAAAAATAGTAAGTGTTGTGTCTTCTATGGAGCAAAGCTGCTTCTGTGGCTTTCAAAAAACATGATAAAGAATTACCATGTTGAATACCTCAGATCATGTTGCTGCTTTTGTGAAAATGAGAATTAACTGAGAGGTATAATTTATTTGTGTCTGTTTTTAGTAAGTATGTAGTTTTTTTATACGACCTTTAAATTCATTGAGAGCCGCCCACACTAACCCCGCCCCCCCCCAACACACACACATTAATGAATGTTGAATGTTCCCTACATAGCATGTTCGGATTATCAGGTTCAATTTTCGTTACTTTAGACTTGTACTTATTTGTTAGGACCATACATTAAAAATTAAAATGGGTTATCTTTTTCAACATACAGACGCATAGAATTTTTTCCCCTACCTATATTTTAAATGCAAGAATTCAGAACTCTTGCCATTTCATTTATTTATTTATTTTTCTTTCACATCACTGCCCTGGTGGGAGTAGGAAGCCCAGCCTTGGTCTTGGGGAGCTGCTGCTGGATTTGAACCGTCAACCCTGTGGGCCTCAGTCCCACACACAACCACTGCACCACGAGGACTCAGCTACTCTTGCCATTTTTTAGCAGTGAAATTAAAGCATGCTTAAAGCAATCTCTTAAGAGTAAGGCGGTAACACAAATGTGTGTCTTTTTCCTCCCTTGCTACCTAAGGGGTGTCATCGCCAGTCTTCTATAGAAAGTACTTTCTTTGGGAGGGTTAGCACTTGTTTTCCGAATGTGTCCATTGGAGCTGTGCATTTTGGACGTTGTTTCCCTCCCTTCCTCGACAGGTCAGGCGGGTGGCATGCTGGGTGTCATCAGCCACACTTTGCAGATGCGGAGGAAGCTGAAGGGCGGGTTAGAATGTGCAAGCTGTTCAGACCGCCCGGCCCTTCCGTGCGCCGTGGCACAGTGGCCCGATACACACGTGCAAAGCCAGCAGTCCAGCACCGCCAGCTAGCTGCTCGGTGGAAGGAAGAGGGGTCTTTAAAAAGTCTGTTAAAACGTTAGTCTCAGAAAGCCACAGGGCCAGTTCCGCCCTGTCCTATGGGCTCGCTCCCTGTCAGTAGCAGTGATTGTGTGTGCACGCGCACGTGGAGTATATCATTACGTATACTTTTACATTTTCTTAAAGAAGTGGAAAGATTTATTGGAAACATTAAATGAAGTCTTCTCTCTCCCCTGGGAGCGTGGTTGGAAACCCCTGGCTGTGTGGGCTTTAGGGCATTTTTTTCTAGTGTGTGGGGCCAAGGCCATCGACCGACAGGACAGGAAGCTAGTGTTTCCTGCTGAATGTGTATCATCTCAAATCCTGACTTGGACTTCAAACTCACCGTCCCCGAGTCCGTGCCCACTCATGGTGACCCTGTCGGGCAGGGTAGAACCGGTGAGTTTCTGAGACCGGAAGTCTTGGTGGGCATAGCAAGGCCCGTCTTTCTAGAGTGGCTGGTGGTTTTGAACTGCGTACCTTGTGGGTGGCAGCTAAAGGTGCCACCACTATGTCAACCACTTTTTCTTTACCTTCATGCCCATTCACTGGGCTCCAGCCGACCCTCCCTTCCCTGCCCGGCAGCCTCTGTCCCCGCTGCCTCTCCAGCAGGAGCCCACACATGTGCCCCTCCAGAGGGCACGGAGGGACATTTGTAAAGGAAGAGTGAGAGATGAGAGGAGAGTTTAAAAATGGGTACCAGGCTCTGCAAGGGAACAAGGCCTCAAGGCAGCCAGCTGGTCAGTGATGAAAATGGAAAACACCGTTGAATTGTGAGACAAGGGGTCATCTTCACCAGAATAGATTCCAGTCAAGTGCTTGGCTCGCAGGGCGTGGGAGGTCTGTGGGGAAGCGCAGGGCAGTGATGCCAATGACGGCCCGACACGGGAGCTGTGGGGAGGAGGGGTAGAGGCATTTAGAAGTCCTTCACACTCGGCCTGCGTTTCTCTTTCTGTCCTGTCTTCAACTCCGGGACCGACATTTTGTGACTCAGTTTCCGATCTGTTGATGGAGTGACAAAATGAATTTGGTAAAGCGTGCAAGTTCATATTGGAAAGGACAGTGTGTATTTCTGAATCGAAAGGGAAAGGGGAACAGAATAGCAATTCTCATGTGGGGGGCAAAAACAAGTGTGGAGAGAATTGGAGGTTGCAAGGAGTAAGGCATAAGCACGCTACGGTGGCGTCCTTGTCAACTAAGGACGTTATTTCCGAAACTGGCACCACTTTGAGTATTTTGCACACCAGAGATTGTGTGCCTACCCAGTCGAAATTACACTAAATTTCTTTAGGAAACCGTTTTGGCACAGAGTTTCCCTTTACCTGCCCCGGGGGGGAGGGACAAGTCTCCTATGGGGTGTGGGGTCAGCTGGTGAAAGAGATGTGGTTGTGGTGTGAGACATTTCTGTGGACAACTCTGCTCGGCCTCTCTGTGCAGAACCTGGATTTCCAGCACATGCACACGTTGTTGTCCAGAATGAGTCACAGGGAGGGAGGTTCCCGCGGTGGGTGGAGGTGGGCACTAGGGACTTGCCAGGGCTGTGGTGAGAGGGAGGGAGTCTGAAGAACAAGAGTCTAGCGTTAGGCCACTGGAGAGGCTGAACCAACCCCAGGCTTGGTTCCTATTTGAGTCCCTTCTTGGGCCTTTATGGAAACTACTGATAGGAGACACACACACACACATACCCCCTCCACTGGAGAGGCTGAACCAACCCCAGGCTTGGTTCCTATTTGAGTCCCTTCTTGGGCCTTTATGGAAACTACTAGATAGCAGACACACACACACATACCCCCCCCCCCCCTTCCAGGGCTGTACCTGCAACAGAAGTAAATTCTGGATTGCTGCATAGAGTGCGTTGGCATGGAATTGCTAGTGTTCGGTTCATATTTTGTTGTGGAAAATATGCAAAGACAGAAAGCCCAGGAGGAACAGAAGGGCATGTTCCAGATCAGAGGCCAATCCAGAGACCCAGGGAGGATTGGTATGGGACCGTTGGGACCGAGGAGCAAGCGGAGAAGGGCTGAGACCATAGGACTGTGAGACACAGAGCCATTCGGAGGGCTTCCTGGGCCACAGAGGCCGAGGCCACAGGATCACAGAGCTGAGAGGCGGAGGGTCAGAGAGTTGGTCATTGGTTCAGGAGAGGTGTTGGTGTGGACCATTGTTGTGTGCTTACTGTTTACAGACCTGAGTTGTTGTAGCCTGTTAACTTCTATCATAAACCCCCACAATTGTGGGGGGTGGAGGACAGATGCAATGCACTCATTTCTCCTCGGACGGTTGACTGACATTGTTTAAAGTTAAGAAGACTCAAGGGACCCGTTGTGGTTTCAGATGAACAGATGATCTCCAGGTAATACTTTCAAGGTAGAGAGCCTGAATTCCATGAGATTTTGAGCTGCTGCTTTTCATTTTCCCCCTTTTGATCAGGATGGTGCATAGGGTCTTTAAGAAATTCAGGAACGATAGAAGAACACCTTCTAGTTATTAGCTAGAAGGTTGGCGGCAGTTATCGACGTATTTCATGTTGGCCTCCCCTTCCTCACTCCCTCCTTCCTTTGGGGCTCTAGGCAGAGAGAGACCACTTGTGCTTTGGGGGGCCGCTTATGTTCCCTTCGGGTCCTAGGCATGCCACAGTGAGCGTGATTGTAAGACAGAAGCACAAAACACGAGAAGAGGTCCATCCAGTAGCCAGAATGTCCATCGGGATCCTAAAGCTTCCAGCCAGGAAAGCGCATCCCCTGCGTTGTGGGAGCAGCCTCAGTCGCCACTCAGGCCCTTCCTTTTTTGTTGTTGGAAGGAAGTACATCTAGCACACAGCTTGTTACGGGCTATGGACGGCGTGACCACAGTGAGGCGTGCTGGGCTACAAGCTTGATTTTTGCTTTTTAAACTCTCCAGGACACCGAAAACAAAATCACCACATTGATACAATGTCATCAACATTTTATAAAGCGGACATTTTTTTTTTTATAAAGCGGACATCACAAAATAGGAAGTCCTTTAGAATGAGTCTTAAGAGTTTATAAGAAGTAAATAAATCCCTCATCCTTTTCTCTTTTTCTGCCATTCGATGAACACTGTGCTGGACTTGTGTGTCAGAATCGCAGACCTGCAGCCCCAGGCTGATCTTCGTAGGGAGCCTGCCCCTAAGGGACGTGCGCTTCCATCCCCGGCCAACAGGACTAGCCAACCACTTCTCCCAGGCGAAAGAGAGGAAGTGCTTGTGGTTGAAAAGGGACGTGTGTGTGTGTGTGTGTGTGTGTGTGTGTGTGTGTGTGTGTGAGAGAGAGAGAGAGAGAGAGAGAGAGAGAGACAGACAGACAGACAGCAGGGAGAAGGGCAATTTCAGAGCTTGCCTCACTGGAACTCCCCCATCCATCTGTACTCCAGTTTCCCTTTCACTCACCAGACATTCCACCTTGTGTTGGAATCATTCGTCCTTGGCTTCTCTCTAAGCTGGGACTCTTTAAAGACTAGAGCTAGCCATGATGCCGTTCATGAATATTGTTCAAATTTGGGTAGAGAGGTGGGATGGACGGAACGCTGACACCCATCTAGCTGAAGGTCACCCCCACGGCCATCTCCTGGCCAAACAGCCCTGCTTCCACGCAGCCTCCCTCCGCCTGAAACCAGACCATCTGCCCCGCCGGCGTGGTGGAGAGGAAAAGCGTTTCATCCTTGACCTACTTTTCACCCCTCCTCGCCGGGCTCTTCTCAGAGAGTAGCGTGCCGGCAGCTATCTTTTCAATGCCTGTTTAAAATCTTGCTTTCTTTCACTCCTGTAGGGAAGACTGAGCGTGGGCATTTCTCCACCTAAGAGAGTCCACATGCTTTCCTATATCGCTTTGGAACGCAAAGGATTGGGTTCTGCTTCTGCCATATACGAACTGAATGACCTTGACCGACCACCATCCAGTTCATCCTTCTCATGGACCCCATAGCACAGAGTAGAACTGCCCCTCTGGGTGTCAGAGACTTTAAATCTTCACAGGAACCAAAAGCCTTGTCTCACTCCTGCAGAGTGCCTTTGGGGTTCGAACTTTCGACCCTGCAGTTAACAGCGCAGCGGGTAGCCCACTGTGCCCAGGTTACTGAGCTTCAGTTTCCCTCCACAGTGGCATTTCAGAGTACTTGTGGCGGCTTTGCTTTGCTCAGGTCAGTGAATGCCAACGACTTTCCCAGGCGTTTTAAGGCCTATGGTGACTTGCCCTCCACCTGCACTCCCAGCAGAGAAGTGTATTTTATATCAAGCACAATATTGAACAAACAGTGGCGCAGATGTTCAAATGCTGGAAGGTGGGGGGCCTGGACCCACCTCGAGGTACCTTAGAAGACAGGCCTGGTGATCTCTAAAAGGTCACAGCTCTGAAGACACTTCTGGGACCGCCTACTTGGCACTCACAGGGGGCGGCCACAAGTTAGGAATGAACCACAAAGTTTTTTTTTTAATTAATCGTCCTGGACTTTTATAAAACACATTAGCATTTATTGTCTCCTTTCCCTCTCTCAAACTCAGTATTCCTGACTGCTTACACCACCGAATGTTTGCTTTCCTTTCCCTTTGAGGAGCCATGGGGGTGGGGGGGGGGGATGGCGCGCCCAGCGGATGTGTGTGTGTGTTTGGGTGTCAGGGGCTCATTGAACGTGACTGCTGAAGGAGAAAGCCAGCCTCCTGCCTAGCAGACCTGCTGCCCAGGCTGAGTGCAGACAGCCGACACCACATTTGGTCCCCTGTTCTGTGGGGTTGGCTGGCAGCTACTCACCAATCTGGTTGTTTTGCTAAACACACCTTGACTGCTCCCATTCCCCCCACTTCCACCCCCCCATCCCTGCTCCGATTTTACCTTTCTAATCATGTCTTAGGTGGTGTGCCTCCTCCTGGCTTTGCCTGATGCTCTGTTAACATAAGTGCACATGAAAAGAGCACCCAAAGGACCAAATGTTGACCGGGCCTTTGATGAACAAATTCCCACAGAGGCATAATGACCGGTCAGAAACACACTGTGCTGTGGAGGCTGTCCCTTCAGTCTGCATGGGTAAATTTAGCTCGACCTTATGTTTTTTAATGAGCCTGTTTGAGTTTTTTTAACTTGTGAGGCTGCTTGAGTTTTTTGAACAGACTTTTTTTTTTTTTTTTTTTTAGGCATCACTGCCCTCAGGTGGTGGGAGTTGATTGAGTTTTTTGTAACTTGAGTTGCACCAAGCTGGATGGAAGAAGTTGGGTTTTGAGCCCTCACTTTGCTTAAATGTTTGTTTTTTTTTGGGGGGGGGTGGTGCATCACTGCCCTAGTGGCAGTTGGAAGCCCAGCTTTGCTCCTGGAGAGCTGCTGCTGGATTTGAATCATCAACCCTGTGGGCTACAGTCCCGCACATAACCACTACGCCACTAGGGCTCAGCCCTAAATGTGTTTTTTTCTGATACACTTAAGCCAGCACGGGCGATGCACCCAGTAAAAGAAATGACTTAAAAGGTGTGCGGGGCCTGATTATTTCAACCTTGCCAAATAACCCTTGGCACTACCTGGAATACTGGGGCGCTCTCTTTGCAAACTGTTTGCGTGTAACAAGACTAGATGAAGGACGCACATAACTAAGGGTTAGCCATGTCTGAACTAAAGTAATAATACATGTACTAATGGTTTTTTGAAATAATATAGTAAATGTTCAGGTGATCCACATAGCTCACATCTTATTTGTTTGGCATCAAAAGTGCTATCTGGTGTGTTGGGGGAGGGGAGGGGAGGGGGTGCTTGGGCAGTTCGACTTCCTTTCTCATCCTTGAGGAGTGCATGGATGTATCATATGTGTGCATGTATTCAGAGGACCTGTGGTTTATTAATAACTGTAGGGCTTCCTGGGAGGCTGTTGTCCCCAGACACGGTTTTGTTCTTGCTGCTGCTGTCTGCCTGGTCTTGGCTGTTAAATTTCTGTGGCCTCTTCTATTTTGTTTCTCTGCATTGATCATTCATCAAAGGTTTATGGAACACCTCTAGTTGATCGGCTTTATGCTAGGACCGTGGTTCTCAACCTTCCTAATGCCACGACCCTTTCGTACAGTTGTTCATGTTGTGGTGACACACCCCCCCCCCCCCACACACACACAACATTATTTTCGTTTTGACGTCATCATTGTCATTTTGCTACTGTTATGAATCAGGCTGCCCCTGTGAAAGGGTCATTACATCCCACAGGGGGACACACAGGTTGAACCACTGGCCACCCAACAGCACTCAAAATGATGTGTCCCATTGCTACTCTCAGGAAGCTTACATCTGAACAGCAGGGCAGACAGCAGAGAAAGGTATCAAATAGATGGATAGTGTTAAGTCTGGAGAAAAAGCAATCAAGGTGGGGCTCGGTGGGTGCCCTTCTCTGTTGAGTGACCCGACACAGCTTCTTTGATGTAAAGGCGCCTTAGGGAAAGAGGGGAAGGGGCTGGGAGACACTCTAGTAGACTGGGAAGCAGCTAGCCCTGCCAGAGGGACAGAACTGGGGCTGTCAGATACAGATCTTGTATTCTGTTCTGGAGCCACATGGAAGCCCTTGAAGAGTCTGAGGTGTGACTGCACTGACGTCAGTTGTAAAGGCCATGTTCTGTGGGAGAAAGGCCAGCTTTCCCTTGGCCAAGAGTTAACAATTTCAGAAACTCACAAGGGAGAACCCTGCCCGGCCCTGTAGGGTCACTTTGAGTCAGAAACGACGCCATGGCAGTGAGTTTAGTTTGGGTTTGGGTGCTCTGTAGAGATGAGCAAGTCACCAGAAAGCACGGGCAAAAGGTAAGAGGGATGGAGAGAGAGAGAGAGAGAGAGAGAGAGTGTGTGTGTGTTTCAGAAAGCCGCATAGAAGATGGAATGTACCTTAACTGCTTGTAAATGATTTTCATAGTGCTTGGAGTTTTCCATTTCTTAAAACAGTGTTTCTTTTTACTTTGTTCAAAGCTGTCAAAAAGCTAAAAATCCCTTAGGGCTCTGAGTTCCTCCGGAAATTTATTGAGTTCTTCTCCAGATGCACCTTTCCCTCGCCCCCCAGAACATTATTCATGGCTTATATTACCCGAACATTATTCATAACGGTTTGATGTAGCACACCGTGATCACGTTCCCTTTCCCGTGTAACTTTGCTTTGACGTGAGTCTCGCTCCTCCTTGGCCGACGTGCTTCTCCATTGACTGTTGATGCTGCAGCCACCATCCAGTCAGCTCAAACTGTGTACTGCAGAACTGCCCGATTTTGTTGCACTCCCCCCACCCCAAGGTTGGTTGAGGAATGGTAGAGTGTTTCGCTGGCCAGTGTTTTGGAATTAGAGCCAAGCCTTTCTTAATCCACCTTGGTCTGGATCTGCAGGTAGCAGCACACAGCCTGTGCTAACAGATGGACTGTGCCTGCATTCCAGGGGAATTGTTGAGGAGCTAAACCTGGATCTCCTGCACCAATGGTGAAATTCTACCATTGAACTAAGTCTGTGCTCCCGTCCACTCCTCCCCCAGACCCCCACCCCACTTTCTACAAACCAAACGGAACCAAACTCATTGCTGTCAAGCGGATGCTGATGAATTGCAATCCTATAGGACAGAGCTTCCGGGGCTATAAATCTTTCTCCCTCCGAGCAGCTGAGGGGGTTCAACTCCCGGCTGCCCTGCTGGCAGCCAGGGACTGTTTTTGTACCCAGCACACCGCTGGGGCTCCTTTGTTCTGGCCAGCCTGCCCGAGAACGGCAGGTACCCAGCTATCATTCTGGGCTCATCTCCCTTTGGTGGGGAGATTCCTGTTCCTGTTCTCTGTTGGGTCCTGCTTTCTTCATCTTAGGTCTTTGCTCTGTCAAGAGCACATCCCCCTAGTAGCTTCTCCAGAACTCTTTCTGGGTGATGCGTTCTCAGAGGCCTCAGCCGGCTGCACAGAGCTCTCTGTTCGTGCCTCACCCTTGGCTGGCCAATTGGCCGAGTGAGGCGCCTGGGGTGGAATTCATGTTGAAGACAGTTCCAGTGCTGTTGAAACCCAGAGCCAGACTTAGCTCCATTCTGGAGTCTTTGTCCATTACCGGGAACACAATGTGCCATTTGCAAGTCTATTTTCAACTCTGGACTGTCTGTGCCGCTGGGATGTGGAAACTCATGCCCGCTGTAGCTTTTTGAAATCGTATCTCCTCATACCTATTTATGCTTTCTGGGTTACTCTTCATTCAAATTCGGCACCTCTTTCGGATCCATTGTCAGATTGTTTTCTCTGCCATTTTGTCAGATTGTTTTCCCCGCCATTTTCTTTCTTTGGGGAAGTTCATTCGTTCATTGAAATTTTTTTGAAATATTTTTTGTTGCCTTGATTTTTTTACTTTCCCAAAGGTCCTTTCTTCCTCTCCCCCATGGTGCTTTTTTTAGCCATACTCCTCTCTCCTGATTAAATGGTACTTCTTTCTCCAGTCTACCGTCTTCTAGTCTGGTCCTTGCCCTTCCCACTTTAGAGAGATTCCTGGGTCATCTGTCACTTGGTTACCAAAATCACCACGCCCACTGCCATCAGGCCAGTTGCCATTCAGAGGGTTTCCCAGACAGTGAAATCCTCCGGAGGAACAGACTTGACAGTGCTCAGCTTTCTCTGAGAGGGCCGGCAAGTTTGAATCTCACAGACAGCCGTCAAGCCCTGAGCCCCCAGCACCCTGGGACTTCCCGCTACTTGGTTATGGGGCCTTTAATGTTAGGGTGGTCAGGTCTGTCTCTGGGCTGCGCTTGTGCTCCAAAACCATCCGCCTGGATGTATTCTGAAAGCTGGGTCAAGAGGAAACACCCGAGGATCCTTTGGTTTGTTGCACATGTTCCTAGCTTCTGTTGGGTTAGATTTGACTCATATAACTTGCTGATTAGATTGGTCTGTAACAGAACAAAACCCGGTCCGGCTCCGGCCAACCTCACAGTCTGTGGCAGGCAGTGTTTATTGAGGGTCTTCTCGTGTTTGCTGAGGAAGTCTTTTCACAGCATGTGACCTTTTCCAGCTGCTGGTCCCTTCTGGTGACATGTCCAAAGGATGAGAAATAGACTCATGTCATGTGTTGCCTCTGAGGACTATTCGGGCTGTATTTCTTCCAACAGTTTGCTAATCCATGATCTATTCAGTACTCTTCACCAACATCATAGTTCAAACGCATCAATTTTTCTGTATTTACTGCCCAATATTTGCATACAAACTGCATGCCACATGGCTTGTTATAGACTAACACCCCCTTAGTCCTCCAAGGGTAAAGTGATCAGATTTTAAGCGGGACACCATTGACGGGGGTGGGTGGGGGTGGGGGTGGGGGGCGTGTGGAACAGTGGGTGGGATTCTCGATTTAAAATTTGGCTATATGGAGCAACAAAAATTTTCATAGAATGCAAAAGTAGTATTGTAACATATTTATTTTAATTTTAAAACACACAGGACATTGTTAAATTGTTAAAAAGCGAGATATCTGGTTACTTTGTCCAACGGGCACCTTGACTTAAACACTTTAGGGCTGAGCCCCGGTGGCGTAGCGGTTGTGCGCGGGACTGCGGCCCACTGGGATGGAGGTTCAATTCCAGCTCCACAGGAGCAAAGGCTGGGCCCCCTACTCCCACCACCAGAGGGCAGTGATGCCCCCCCAAAAAAAGACACTTTAAAGAGAGTGTTTTTTCTAGTGACTCAATAAATTGGTTGCTGCTTCCACAAGTTTTCATTGTAGATCCAAGTAAAGTGAAATTCTTGAAAATCCCAACCCTTTCTCTATTTATTGTGATGCTTTTTTGATTTTTATCCCGTTCTGAGGTTTGGTTGATTGGTTTGATTTGGGGTTTTTGCCAGTAAATGCTCCAAGACCTCTTAACTTTCAGCAAGCCAGGTTGTGTCATCTGGGTACCATGCAGTGACAGTCTTTTTCCAGTCCTGATCCTCCGTCTTCATGATCTATTCTAGCTTCTTGCGTAAGTTGTTGAACAGATTGAATAAGCGCGGTGAAAAGATAGAATTCCAACCCACACACTTTCTAGTTGCAAAACACGCAGAATTCCCTTATTCTGTTTGAATGACTACCTCTCGGTCTATGTACAGATTTGGAGCAACCACTTGTAATTGTTCTAGAATTCCCATTCTTTGCAGTGCTGTCTGTAAATTTGTTATAATCCACGCATTTAAATACCTTCACATAGTCAGTGAGAAGTTTTCTAGCACTCTTAACTATTTTAGTCAACATACATCTGGCACTGCCTGTGGTAGTCTTTGTTTCAGGTCCTCTTCCGAATCCAGCCTAAATTTCTGACAGTCCCTTGTTAACTATCTTCAATATTATCTCATTGGCTAAAAATCCACTGCCATTGCCTGGGTTTTAACTCCGAGAGACCATGTAGGACAGGGTAGATGTGACCCTCTGCATCTCTGAGACTAACTCTTTACTGGAGTAGAAAGCTTCATCGTTCTCCCCAGGAGTGCCTGGTGTTTTCCAGCTGCGGTCCTTGTCGTGCGACCACCGTGCCTCCGGGCCTCCATTGCAATGTTCTATCGTATTCAAGAATTTCAACATTCGGTTGGTGCACTTTTCTTTAGAGTGGACAAAGAAAAGGACCTCTCTTTCAGTTGGTTAGCCAGGCACAGATGAATGAGTGCTTCACGTGTTGCCACTTGTTTGTTGAAAACATCTCATTTGTGTCCAGTCACTTCCTGGAAGCTTGTTTTTCACCCAGGCCAGGCTTCATTTTTCAATACCACTGTTTTTTAATCATATGCCGCCCCATGAAATGGTTGTGTATGGACTGTTTCCTTTTGATACAATACCTATTCCTTCCATCTTCTTTGAATGCATTAGACATTGTCTCATAGTCTGCCCTTAGAATCCATCAGCATTGCAACTTGAAGCTTGATTTTTTTTTTCCTTCCATCTTTTATTTCTTTCAGTTTGAGATATATTGAGCATGTTCTTCCTTTTTGGCTTTCCAACTCTTTGGTCTTTGCACATTTCATTATATTATTTTCCCTTCTGAACCATCTGTTTAAGAATCTTGTTCATTTCTCTGACCTCATTCGTTCTTCCATTTATTTTTGCTACTCTGCTTCCAAGATCAAATTTTAGAGTCTCTTCTGACATCCAATTAAGTCCGTTCTCTCTTTCCTGACTCTAATGAACTGTTACTTTTTTTATGGATAGTACTCTTGATGCCATCCCCCCCCCCAGCTCATCTGGTTTGTATAAGCCTGCTCACTTTATTCCCTGGCGCAGAAACTTCTGTTCTAATCTCCCCAGATGATACATTTTCAACTTTGTAGGAGTTCTGTTGTCAAGGACAAACTACCCACAGAGGTATCAGCTCAGAATAATATCCACATTTAGTACCTCACAGTTTATCTAGGACAGCAGACATCTGACCAAGGCTTACAGCTCTCAAAAGGTTGGTGGACTATGAGCCACAGGGCCGTTTTCCAGGCTCACAGTTATTTGGGAGAATGCAAGTAAGTTCTTTGCAGCTGGTGGATCTAAGCCCCAGGGCTCCTACTGCAGGCCAGCAGGGCTCTCCAGCTCTCACCATCACCAGACTGCTTCTTCAAGGTGAGCCAGAATCTCTCTACTGCAGCCTGCTAAAAGGCTTACATACTGGTAGTATATGTTAAGACATAAACTGACCTGGGAGCAGCATCCCCTGACGTTTGCCATAGTGTGCTGGGGTTAGAAGCACATCATGGCTTCTTCCCACGCTACCCAAGTGGAGAAGATCACCCAGGGTGTGAGGGGCTGACGCAGCAGATCATGCAGCCTGTCTTACTTGAACTTTGACTACTACTTAAACATTTTTAACTAGTTCTTATTTTAGAACCTTCCCCTGCCTCACTCTCAATTCTCAAAGGGGCCCCAAATACCTAAATCCTTGGGAGATGATGTTGTATGGCATACTTGAGTATTAAATTGTATGGTGGAGGAGCCTGACTCCCTGGAACTTAAAGGGGAGAGAGACTCGAGACCAGCCTAAGTTGATTCCTAGGAATCGGGCAATTCCCTCTCTCCATAACCTTGGTACCAATTCTGACACCAGCCAGTGATCCCAGAGTACTCTGCACTTGTATACTGGGCTTCATCATTAATTGCAGGGGCCACACAGAACTGAACGCTCATCCTTAGAATTATTGGGTTTTATTAGGGAAGTAATAGGTCACAGATCAAGTTTGGGAACACTCATGTTCTTCCATTAGGACAGCCACATTTCAGCGGGGCTGTAAGCAGACCTTTCCGCCCCTGGGCTTGACATCTATTCTGCTTGAACAAGTGTTCCCAAGCTCTTCTAGCACTGCCACTAAGTGCCCACCTGGAGGCACCCACTCCACCATTAAGCTTCCACCGGAAGTTGCTCAGCTCTAGCAAGCCCTATGGGTCACAAGCCTAACTCCACAGACCAAGGCCAGAGGCATCCCCGCTCAGGTCCCCAATTCTGCCAGAAAGCCCCTTCTGCCACCACCACCCCCAACCCCCACTATCTTTCTTGTACTGCTGTCTCTCTGCCATCACAATTAGCATTTCCTTTTAAGGTAGAAAACGTTCCCCAAACTGCTTCCTTTGCCTTCATGCATGTAGACTCTTCGCCTCATTTGTTCCTCTGAGTGACATACATGCCTCATCCCTCCAGGCTTGAAATGGCAGTCTCCCCTTCAGTCAGAACCAACCCCAAGAGATACCTGAACCATGACTTGGAGTGCATGTCACATAAAGCAGAGATTACTCGGTGACCTTAGTCAGGATCTCTCAGGGGGTAATGCTTTGCATCCTCCTCATACTTGCTGTCCAGTGCACACGAGACTGATGCACTTGAAGAAACGATTGGCAGCAATATGAGGGTGGTATACACACTGCCCCTTGACGCATTAGATGGGGTGACTGTGGGGTCCCGTAGTGAATGCTCATCCCTGGACCTCTTAAATAGCAACAGTTAGCTTCATTAACAACTGTTCTCTGGGTATAGAGTTTGTACTTGGTGCGAGAACAGAGTAGGCCCCAGTCAGGTGCCCCTCTGCTCTCAAGACCCAGCCCTGTATTCAGCATGGAGAATACAGCCCCACTCCTCTTACCAGGCCTCCCTTCTCAACCCTCCAGGTGCTTCTGAGCTGTAGACCCCGCAGTGGCAAGGGAGGGAAGAAAGGGTCTCCAGTCTGGCCTTCACAGAGTCTGGAGCTGTGGGTGACATTGTATCTGCAGGCAGGGGGTGACCTCGCATTTCAGTGTGGGTCATTCCAATGCTGGCTGGACCTCCCAGTGCCGGAGCTAGAATGGATTGGAGTGGCGCTGAATCCCCGGACTGGGTCAGAGACCACCCTAACTTCTGAGGCGGGGAATTGGATGCGCGTTCTATACTGGCTTTAAAAAAAAAAAAGGAATTGTGCTTCTTGTTCTCTGTACCAATTAGGGGCATAACATTTGGACTGTTCATTCACTTGTCTGGGTTTTCCCTAAGCTGAGATTCTCGGCCTTTTCGGAGTTGTCACCATGTAACTGAAATTCTGTCTCTTGTACATTAAGCCCTCTGAAGGATGAGGCATTTCGACAAAGAATGGGAATTCTTTGATGTCACCTCTGATCAGGTCACGAGATTGCCTCATCCTTGTTTTCTCCTGGCTTCCGTCCAAATGTGCTCGAGCCGGGCAGTAATAGGGTAGGAAAGGAGGGCGCCGTAGCTGGCAGCTTCGCCATGGATGAGGTGGGAAAGAGAAGCTGGATTGTGTGGGCCAGAGCCGAGATTTCAGCTTTCCTGCCCATAACAAATACACCGAACTCCCCCAGTGGGAGGTCTCATCCTTTAGCTGAGTAAAACGGTGCCATTAGTGATGCAAAGGAATTGGATAAGACTTTTTCTTCTTTTTTTGGATAAGACATTTTAAAATTTTTTGAAAAGTATCTATTTTTCTTCACTTTTGGAATGACATTTTTAATGTACGTGTTGAAGGGGCTTCAGAAAGTCCATGGAAAAACTGAATTGTAAGGTAATGGAGATTTTTCTATGGATTTTTTTTGGGAGCCCTCATATATGTTAGGTTAGAATAAATTAATACCTTATCAATTCTATTCATCAAGATACTGCCCTTTTTTTTTTAAGTAGTATTTCTGTATTGAAGAAAGGAGACGGATTCTCTGTGGCTGTCAGGTCACCCACCCTTTGTTTTGAAAGCAGGGTTGCATCCCACTGTGGTTGTGAACTTGAACCTCTGATAAATCTCTGTCATGGGCTTTGTGGTCTCCCCACGCTTCCTTGCCCCTCAGTCCCACGTCTATGACTGGGAGTTTGGGAAAGGGAAGGTAATGGAGGTAATTTGGAAATGTTTCCAAAATCTGAAATTAAATGCCAGTGGCAACTTCAGTCATAAGGCCACATCTGCCCTTAGTGGAGCCAAACGGCCTTAGACAACCTGGTGATTTCACAGGGCCATTGTTGGAAAGGGGGGGGGGGGGCACGGAGGACAACTGTCACATACACAGTTCTTTTTTTCCATAACAATTTTATTGTCACTTAATCCACATATCACACAATTCAATATATGAACAGTTCTTATGAATGAATGTTCTAGGTCCTTTACCCAACATGCAATGAATCAGTGAGTCCTTGCTGATGAAAAAGCATTAGGACCCTAACAAACAGGAGGAAATTTCTGTGGGCCCGCCTCTGAGCCTTATTAGCGATTCTGTTCACCACATTCCATTTGATGAAAACGAGGCTTTTAATAAAGCAAAGGTTTGGTATGGCTGCAGTGGTCACCCAGATGGAGTCACTCGCCACCCAACCCCTAAAAGACTGACTTTCCACTCAGGGACTCAACCTGCCCCTCCCACTCCCACCTCCACCCCGCCGTAGCATGGGTCCCCTCTCCTTTACCCGCCCTGTTAGTAGAGTCCATCTGTCCATTTTGTTCTTTGAAAATGGAAATAAATTAGCCGAGCAATATAAGGTTAAATCTTATATAAGAAACTGTTGCCGTATCTTGTGTTCTCAAGTGTTTTTTTAATTGCTTTTCCAAATATATGTTAAAGACACATACAAAAAAGAAAATGAAAATAAATTACTATTATAAGAGAAATACATGATTAAAAAAATTAATCTCAATCATTCAGGTCTATTTAAAGGGTAAAATAAAGTCTGTCTCATCCTGCCAGTCTAGTTACTATTGTTTTTTTTTTTTTTGGCGGGGGGGGGATCACTGCCCTCTGGTGGTGGGAGTAGGAGGCCTAGCTTTTGCTCCTGTGGAGCTGGAATTGAACCTCCATCCCAGTGGGCCACAGTCCTGCGCACAACCACTACACCATCGGGGCTCAGCCCCAGTCTAGTTACTATTGATGGTTGGTTTATCATGTGTGCCTTTTTTTATTAAGAGGAAATTTGCATTACATAAAAAGCTTTCTTAAGTTTATAGTCATTATGGATTTCTTTGATTTCGTGGGAAGACCCGTTCTCATTTAGGACTTGCGTGATGCATCACAGTATGAGTGTGCCACATACTTGGGTGGTCATTTAGCTTATTCCAAAATACCCCAGGTCTCTAGCACTATCTTTGCGGCCCAGCCTTAAGGTAACTTGTGAAGCAGAGTGTCTGGGGTAAAGGGTCCATTTGCCGTCTAGAAAGACCCTAGTTTTCTAATCTCCAGCAATGGAAGAGAGAGAGGGCAGAGGGTGGGGTTCTGTATGTTACCCTTTTTTGCCAGTCTGTTAGGAAAAAACTGCCTTAATGTTAATTTTCATTTCCTTGTGTCTAAATAAAATTGAGAATCTGTTTATTGGCCATAAGTGTCTTTTCTTAAGAAGCAACTTATCTACTTATTAATGACTGTGAAGTGTTTTTAGTCGAGATACCCCTTAATTATGTTTGCACTCGACCCTTTCATAAGCTTTGTTGTGTCTTTCCCTTAAGACTTTTCAGTGTTTAAGTAGTCACATCTGTGCCTCTTTCTCCTGGCGGCTCCCCTACCCCACCCCCCAGGGTCTCCGATTGGGTGCCTCCAGAAATACTCTTATAATGAGGATTGGAGTATTACCAGCTTATTTAGAGCAGAGATATAGTGCTGGAAAGGAGAGGTGCCGATAGTTAGTTCTTAAAAGGGGCCTTATGAAGCCAGCCCAGGGGGAAATTGGAAAAAGCACGTGAGTCAGAATTCTCTCACTCAATATTAGGTTGTGGTGCAGTGAGTTTACTTGATATGGTTCTTCTGGTCCTTGTCTTTGTAACTTCCACCACATGGTTGGAAATGGGACCGTGGAAGTCAACCATGAAATTCAACTGTGTCTGAAATTCTCAACATAGGGACTGGTTGATCTTTGCCATCTGGCTAGGTATAAAATGAGTAATGAAGGGCTGAGCCCCAGTGGCATAGTGGTTGTGCACGGGACTGCGGCCCACTGGGATGGAGGTTCGATTCCAGCTTCACAGAGCAAAGGCTGGGCCTCCTACTCCCACCACCTGAGGGTAGTGATGGCCCCCCCAAAACAAAACAAAACAAAAAAATAAAGTGAGTAATGGCAGGAGGAGGAATGGGGGAGATCTATGACATCAAGAAAGAACACCACACCCAGGAGCAAAGTGGGTCCTTTGAACCCAGCGTTTCTTGTGCTGAACCTCGTGGGCGGAGCGGCGATGCGGGAGAAGGGCCTGGCTGCAGCAGCACCAGCTGCTCACTGGCCCACAACTGGAGCGAAGCTGGGTGCCTCCAAGCACTGTATCTGGGAAACCACCACGCCCGCATCCCTGCACCTTTGTTCTAAGGCATAGTTAGGGTGGAGTGCTATGGGCTGTCAGTTTTATTGGAGAAGAAACTTTGTAACACTTGCCTGACCATCCATGGCAGAGGATAGGGACCTTAAGGCTGACAAACCCAAGGCCAAAGAGATGTGCTTGTGGGGCTGGCTGATAAGAGGCTCTAAAGGGAAAACTGCTGTATCCTGAGCACTTCCCATCCTGAGTTGGGCCCTGTTCACGCTCCCATACGCTGGCTGTTGAACATAGCTACACCGGACCATTGCAACAGCGAGATTAGCAAGCCCAGCACCGTGCTGGAGCAGTGTGAACTTGAGAGTCCGACTTGGCACACTAAGTTGGAGGGTGGAGGCTTGTTTGACTTGATTCATGGGAATCAGCCCTGGACCCCTGCGGAGTTTGAGTGTCCCTCCCCCAGTGAAGTCGTCGGAGCCAGAAGCTGTCCCCGCGCCATTCCTGCCTTGCTATTGGAGATTATTCCAGATCGTTACTGCTCCTTAACAAAACCCAGAGGTGTGGAAGCTACACACTCTTTATTACACTCTCCTGGGTTTGGGGGTAGCCAGCGCAGAGCTGAGCTCAGCTGGTTGGGGACAGACTGGTGGAGTCATCTGAAGGCTTCCTCGATGGGATTTCCAGTTGGTTCCAAACAGTTCCCCACTGCTCCTCTTCCCTTGATGGGTGGTATCCTAAAAGAATCCTAATTCTATGGTGGTTCTTAGAATCACCTTGGGGGGTGGGGGAAGTCTTGTTAACATGCAGATTCCGAAACACACCTGGCATAGAAATGCAAATTCTCAGCTGGGTGCCAGGTTCTCCCTGGTGGAGGGGGGGGGGGGCGTGTTCTGGGGTCTGGGCTGGGGCTGCACACCCATGTTTCTCCACTGTCCGAGCCAGTGTGGAGCTTGCGGCGAGCTGGCCTCCTGAGGTGGTGGGCTGGGGTTTCCAAGGAGCTTGGAGAAAACCAGTTCCCCTTCTACCACGGGGACTTGGCTTGGGAAGTCACCCTGCATCGTGTCATTTCTGCCACCCACAGTCAGAGGGATTAAGTTGGCTGCCACCTCTGATCAGCAGAGTCAACGACTTCTGGGACCCCAGTAAAACGTGTCCTCTGACACGCAGAGCAGCTGGCAGGCACAGATGGAGCTGGGGACGGGGAGAGCCCCCTCCCCAACTAACTGCGAGGGGGATCACTGACAGCCACCCTTCCAGGTGCCAGGGTAGAAATGCCTGCCCTCTCTCCCCACCCACCGTTCCTGAGAAGACGGAACTGCTCACTTACCTTTTCTTCTGGTCGCTGTGTGGAGTTTTTTGTTTCAAATGTTGGGGAAAAGGGTTTTCGCTTTCTGTCAAGAGTGGCCCTCTGAGAAACGCGCAGGGCAATTCTGCTGGGGTTGCTGTCACTTGGCTTGACTCCATGTCCGGAAGTTCGGAGTTTAGGGAGTGTGAGAACCAAACACTTATTTGATGGTTAGCCACTGGTGCATGGACTTAAAAATCATCTCTCTGGGAGGCCTCGGACACGGTGGTTTCAGGCCCGTTGACACTCGGAAGTGCTATTTTAAGAGATTTTGTTTATGTTACAGTCTGTGATCTTGGATTTTTTTATTTGCCAATTGCCTCAGTGTCTTGACTTCCAAAGAAAACAGCTGGATTTTCATATCCGTCTGCATGTAATCTGTTACCATATCACACCTCACGTAGTCTCAGGGAAAACTTCATAGTGTAATTGTGAAAGTGAAAAAGACAATGTTAGAGATTTATGAAAATAATTTTGACTAGAAAGGTTCTTAGAGAAGCCTAGATGTAGCTCGGCTCCCGGGTGATTGGACATGCCAGTGTTAGTGGAAGGCATCTCTCTCCAAATCCACACGAGACTTGTACCAGAGGAGTTTGTATGGTGCAGAACCTTGAATGAGAGACTCTTGCTTGGAGGGGGGAGGTGGGGGTCTTTATTCCAAGCCCCTGGTAGTTACTTTGAGCATGAAGAATTAGCAAGATTGCCAGACTGAGATACTAATTTAATCACACATATGAACACATAGAACAGCTCGCTGGTAAAACACAGGAAGATAGGGTTGCACTATTGTGGTGGTTTCTTACGTCACCAGTTTGGGAGCATTGTTATGTAACCCTAAGAAGTAGTACACATTTTGACCAGCTAATGAAGTACTGTTTACAATTATACCAAACCCTGTGGTGTAAGAATGGGAAATCGCTTCTCTCTAGAGACCTAAAATATGATGTAAGAGAGACGGTGCACCCAAATGACTATGGCACACTTTGTGCTAAATATCCACGGAAGAAATTTGGAATAGATTTCAAATGTGGACAACACCACTTGCTCTAATTCCATAGGCTATAAATCCCTACCTTGTGCTTCATAAAGAGCTATACCAAAAAATCCTTTGAAGATGAACTTGTGCTAGGGAGTGGGCTTGGAGTACAAAGAGTTTGTGCCCAACTATTGATTTAAAGATTAGCGCTGCAGAATAACGGCCAGGCGACTTGATGCTTTGAAGATGTGAAGATGAAGAAGACCACTTCTGAGCCGTCAGACCATGTGAGCTTCCCGTGACCCTCCCGTGAGATACAGAGAACTGCTCCAGAAGGGTTTTCTTGACGGTAAATCTTTGTGAAAGCAGATGTATAAAACAAGTAGTATTTTTACTCTGTGGGCCTGGGGGTGGCCATAAGCTGGGATTTGATTTGTTTTTGTTTTTGTTTCTTGGGGGGGGGTTTGGTTTCTGATATAATGAAACTTTGGGGGCTTTATGGGAGGACTTCTGAATGGGTATAAGCCACGTCTTAGATCCTAAGTATCTGAGTCCCATTCCCCTCCCATGGGTTGGAAGATAATCCCCTATAGGGACCCCATCTGTTCCAGCATCCCCTCTGGGGAACTCTGTGGGCACCAGCTTTGTTGGGAAGACCTTATGTTGACTGTGGTCTCTTCCTTTCCTCCAGTCTGGTAGGACTGTCTTCTAACTTAACTCAGACTGTGGCAGTGTTTGCTCTCTCTCTTTCAAATAACACACCTTATGCCCTAAGGTTCCCTGCTGGCGTAGGGAGTTAAGCTTTGGGTTGGCAGTTCAAACCCACCAGCCTGCTTCCTTAGGGAAAGGAGAGGGGTCCTGCTCTTGTGAAATGTTACAGGCTCTGAAACCCACTGAGGCGGGCGCCTCTCAGTCCTACCAAGTCACAATGAGTTGGAATCCACTCACTGGATTTGGTTTTCTTGTTTGTTCGTTCCCATTGTGACCTGATGCTAGCCTGAGCGTCATCTGAGGATGGTTTTCTGCATTTTCGAGTTCTTCTGCCATCCATGTCTCAATTACAAATGGCTGCCGGTTTAAAGGTGGGAAGCAGTTTTTGTTTTTTATAAAACTCCTCAGAATGTGTTCAGTGGCTCTCCTGGAGCAAGCTGCTTTCAGACCCTGGAGAGTGCGTCTCTGGGGAAATCATCATGGAGGGCGAGGATGCCTTCACTGTAATTGTTACCTTCATACTGTTTCACACATCTTCTGTGGATTTCTTAGCGGGAGGAGAGTAAACTGAAAAATGGATTTTTAATTAGTGAGAATGTTCGTCACAGGGAATGTAGACTTGATTGTGGACTTTACCCTTAGAAGAATTTTCTTTAATTTGAGATTTGGTAATGAATTTTTTTTTTTTAAGTTCAAATAACACCAGCATTCCCAGGGGATGGTACTGGTTTCATACTGCAGAGAGTTCATCTAAGATGGTGGAAAGAGTGAGGTGGGTGCTCCAGATGGTAAACTGGAAAATTAGAAATAAGACTTGCTACTTATTGTCACTTGATGTTTTCCCTGGCAGACTTTTCATTGAGGGGCTCTTATTAAACTTAAATGCAAATTTGAATACCTTGGGTCTAGAAGAGACCAGAGAGTCTGCATTTTCAACTAGTTTCTGGGAGTAGTGGTTGCTCAAGAGACCACAATTTGATAAGACTTTGATAAGCATTACAGTCCAGTCAAGTTCCAGTCACGCTCTTCATCTGTGTCTGTTCAGGCAATTTGTCCAGCAGCATATAGGTCTGTGGTTCAGTAAGATGACAACAGTGTTGAGAAGTCATCTTTGTTTTTGTTGTTGTTGTTGTTGTTTTTTGGGGGGGCTTCACCACCCTCTGGTGGGAGTGGGAGGCCCAGCCTTGCTGCTGCTGGATTTGAACCGCCAAGCCAATGGGCAGCAGTCCCGCACTCAACCACTACGCCACCAGGGCTCAGCCCGAGAAGTCACTTTGAAGAGCAGACTCTAGCAGACACTACAGCTGCCCACATGCAGCATGTGCACCCCACTCTGTATCTGCAAGTCCCACACCCTCAGATTCAACCAACTGCTGATTGAAAATATTCAAGGGGACAAAATTGAATCAAGTGGGCAAAGCCATTTCTCAAAGGCTAAGAGGGATCAGAGAGCTGTATACATTGTATTTACATTATGCTAAGTATTATAAATAATCGGGGCTTGGTTGAAAGTATATGGGAAATGCGGGTTGGTTAAATGCAAACATACTGCCACCGAGGGAGGAGTGTACCAGCGAAATACACTGCCAGCACGTGTACATATAGATTATTATCATAAACCTCTATGACACTGACTCAGAACTTTCTTATCTAAAAGGGTTACTGCATGATGGTGTCTCTCACGTCTCTTTAACCTTGTAGTACTACTTGTTTCATGCCCTTTAGAAAATGTGATCAGGAAGCACGGAGCGGATCGCAAACACCACAAAACCAGACCCAGGGCTGGCAACAGCCAGAAACAAAGGAGATGTACTGAGTTGGAAGTGAAACAAATACTAGTAAAGAACGTGCAAGTGGAAGGTCATTCAGTGCCGACAAGTCAGCAGCATGCAACGATCACAGTTATCCTTGGAGACAAAGATTATCCAGAGTGTGTGCCTGAACACTGATCACTACAAGGCTAATGACAAATTAAGGGAAAACCACAACAGATATGAAGAATTTGCTAACAACGTGGATTAAAGACCAAGGTCAAAATCAAATCCCACTTAGTACGTTGGCAGAAACTGCTAAGGCATAAAGGGTAGTTGAGATGCTTAAAGGAAAAAGCAGCCAGACTTCAAGGTATCGTTCTGACAATCGCAGATCACAGAATGTTCTGGTTCATGCAACATCTCATGAACATTAGGCGACGTGTGGCTGGATAGACAAATCAAGCGTCACGCCATAATAACAACTATGTTTATTGAATGTCTGTTCAGTACAAGCCACAGAGCAATACAATAAAGAGGGTTAGACATTCACATGGAAGCTCTTCCCTTTACTAATTAACCTCGAGCAACTCATTTCCGTTCTCTAAGACCATGTGTCTCAACTATGGCACTAATAGCATTTGAGTCTGAATATTCTCGGGGCAGGGAGGGGGAACGGCGAGGCTTTATGAGACGCATAGCCACCCCCCTGACCTCCCTTTTGCTTCTCCCACTTCCAGTTTGGACAACCACACTGTCTGGAGACATCGCCACCTGAGGAGTGGGGTGCGGGGTGGGGGGTGGAGGGTGAAAGCCACTGGACCAGAGCTCTCCTTGAAATGTGAGAGGTTTTGAGGGTTCTGGAATATACTTCATTTTTTTAAAAAAATCTCCTTTGTTGTCATGTCTCCTCATTTTCTTTTTTTCTTTTTCTCATTTTCAAACAACTTTAAAGGATGTCATTTAGAAAGTTTTACGAGTATTTTCAGATGAGCAAGAATATTGCTCTTGAGCAGCGGTTCTCAGCCTGTGGGTCACGCCCCCTTTGAGGTTACACGTCCCTTTCACAATGGTCGCCTGATCCATACCAGTAGCAAAATGAACAGTTATGAAGTAGCAACAAAAATAATTTTATGGTAGGGCGGTCACACAACAGAAGGAACTGTATTTAAGGGTCGTGGCATGAGGAAGGTTGAGAACCACTGCTCTAGTGAACCAGCCGTCACAGAAAACCCCAATTAATGACAGAAAGTACCTTGAGTACAAGTTAATTATTTGTGTACATGAGGTTTTGAAGCGGGTCTAAGATGAGCAGTTGGGGAGTCCTTGTAGGCACAAGAGACATAGACCCTTCTGGCTCAGGACCCGCCATCCGATGCCTCTGGCTCTAGTCCTGGTAGCCCCAGCATTGAGTTCCAGGAGTGATCAGAATGCAGAGGGGAGGGGTCCACGTGACACCGGGCTGAGTTCTTAGCCGAGAATTTGAAAGGCCATCTGTTCAAAGCCACACAGTCGCTCTGCAGGGGAAAGCCCTGTGGAGCAGCGCCTGCAGGGTGATGGAGAAGGAAGAAACAAACCCCAGTGGGGCAGGAAGTCAGAATCACCTGAAGGCAGCCCAGAGCGCCTCCTCTAGCCCCAAACCAGAACCAGACGGGGCTCAGCTCCCACTCGTGACCATTCTTACCGGGCCCACAATAGGAAAATGGGAGGGCATATGTAGACCCAGACTTGGTGGTCGGTGGGGAGACCAGATCACCGCCCCCCACTAGTCATTGTCCCGAGTCCACACAGCGCCAGCGCGGCTCCTGGAGTGAGCCCCACTAGCCCCTCAATCGAACGATAGGCTGGCCTCTGAATGTGGCCAGTCAAGTGGCCGAGACCAGAGCACCTCACCACCCGGGGTCCAGGGAACCCCCCCGCCCGAGGAGAGGAACTCGGGGCACACATGGGGAGCTGGACACACTGCCGAGTTTCACCGATGCCCGCGAGTCATGGTGCACGAGTGAATGAATGGAAAACGGGTTTGCTCTGTGTATAAGCTTTGACTTACACACAAGAAAATGCCATCACACCCCCCAGCCCCCCAAGAAAACTGCCGAGAAGCTGCCACGTAACTTGTGCCTAAGTTGCCCAGAATTGAGACCTAAAGGACTCATTTCCTGAGGGGAGAGGATCAAACCCTGTTCCCACTGGCCGCCTTTGTCCTGCAGTGGAGTCCGGAGGATTATGGGGGAGGTTCGCACCGGGAGCCCTGAGCTGCTGGCCTCAGTTAATTCTGGGCCCCTTTGGAAATTGGCCGTCACTTCCGCCCACGGGCCTCTTGCTAGCCTGCTTCTTAGCTGCCCGGCTCCCCTCTCGCCCTTTACTCTTTCTAAGGAGGAGGTGTCAGAGGAAGGAGCTTGGTAGAATTAGTGTGCATGGGATTATATGCCAGGGTTATCTCCCAAGAAGACATATTTTTGTAAGATCATTTTTTCAAATTGGTGATCTTGTTGTCACCATGCTGCCAGCATGTTCTTTGTAGGTAGTTGTGTTAGTCTGGGTAGACTGGAGAAACGAATTCATCAGCGCATATGGATATGAGAGTTTTATATAAAGAAAACAGCCCAACCCAGTCCAGTCCAAGGTCATAAGTCCGATATGAACCCATATGTTCATTGCCAATCTATGAAGACTTCCTCAGACTCACAAAGCACATGCCAGCATGCTGAATGCAGGACGATCACAAGCCAGTGGGTAGAAAGTCAGTTGGATCCAGGGGTGTCGTAAGCATCTCAGCGCTGGCAGGAGTCTCCACATGCCTTCTCTAGGTCCAGGTGTCAGGCTGCATCAGGGTCGGTCCCTGTGGCTTCGCCTCAGAGATGACTCACGGGAGCCAGCCTTGTCAGTTGGGTCTCTCAGGCAGCAAGTATTCTCAGTAGAGAGTCCACCCCTACCCTCTGAATCCTCAAATTGACGTCAGGTTAGGAGACTGCTACAGCAGTGCATTGGAAGAGTGAGCCACCCCTGTGCCATTTTTTAAAAATCATTTTATTGAGGCCTCGATCACTGTGCCTTTTAATGGTCAAATTAGGAGAAGGGCAGGCTCAAGGAGTCCTCAGTACAAGGGGGGGGGGGGGCGGGGGCGGCCGGGAGGACTCCCCCGGACAGGATTTTCAAACGAAACAAGCTGCAAAAATTATTTTATGACGATATTCTTGGAGAGGATAAATCCAGGGCAAACAAAAAATTCCAGTAAGTTGTTTTTTTAAAAAAAGATTTGTATCAATAATTGTCTTGGACTGCTATTACCTCCTATTCAATTTTTGTTGGCACATAGGACATTTCTTTGTTTGTACAATCGGCAGTGTGGTAGTGAGGAGGTAAGAGAACTGTGACCTGTCCCCACCTGGTCCAGGGCTAGTGGAAGAGAAGTCAAGGTTTCCAGGATTGTAGTGAGTTATCATTGAGATGCCTGCCCCCCTACACACACACACACACACACACACACACACACACACACACACTTTTTCTTCTCCCCCCCCCCCACCTCCCCCTTTTCTGTTTCGTAAGTGAAGTCCTTAAATCTGCTTCCTGACCCTGTGGCAGAAGTTTGTCTTGTTCGGTGCTGGGACCCCTGACATTGAGCACTCACTGCCCAGAACAGGCAGGCACCGAAGGAGCGGGGCATATTTCTTCAAAACAACCATGTTAACTTCTCTGTAAAAATCACTCTGTCCACAGAGGCGCGCTTCACTCGGCCAGGAAAGGTTTTCTGCTTGGTGGCCGACGCTTCATTATTCCTGAAGTGACTGTTGCCAGGTTTGGGACACCAACAAATGAAGATTTGTCAGTCAGCCATATTGCCCCTTTCCCCGGGCCATCCTCTGGCTGGGAGACGGGGTCGGTATCCCACGAGGCCGTTGCTTTAGCTTTTGCTCTGTCCTCATACCTCTGTATCCCACTTAGTAGTTGGAACTGGGTCTAGTGAGCTCTTCATACGTTTTTAGACTTGGAGGATATATGTGTATGTGTGTGTATTTTGAATCAAAAGCACCCTAGAAACCAATTCCACAGAGGAGAGCAAATGTTTTGAAAGTATTGTGGCCGGGCTAAGCCCCAGTGCCGTAGTGGTTGTGCGTGGGACTGCGGCCCACTGGGATGGAGGTTCGATTCCAGCTCCATGCAGCAAAGGCTGGGCGTCCTATTCCCACCACCTGAGGGCAGTGATGCCTAAGAAAAAACAAAACAAAACAAAAGTATTGTGGCCAAATTATGGTGTAAGTAACTGTAAATCACAATGATTTCAAAGGTATGGGTGAGTTTACACCTCCACTGTATGTAATACTTAAGAAAACCTTGATTATAGTTTAATATGTATTGAAAAGTACATGGGAATAACTTGTAATTTGATAGCTGTCGCCCTCTCCCTCCCGCCCACCAGAGTTTATAATGTAAAAGGTACTGCCATCTATTGGAATCTTTTTAGGGTGAGATTTGGAGATAAAAAATAGACAGCAGAGCCATAGCCAGGAGGCCTATGACTGGTGCTTAAAGAGGGTTGCCTAAAATAAGCTATCTCTGAGCAAAAACTGGTGGGTTTTTCTGGGTCATTGATGTACTCAGCTTGTGTGTTGAGAAATCCTTTTTTAAAAAATGTTACTTAGATTTCCCTATGATGCGTGAAGGAGAGGTATGAGAACTGAATGTTTCCAGATTCTTCCCAGCCACAAGGGCTGCTTGCGGAGCCAGACCCTGCCCCACCAGCTCCAGCCACACAATTGTGACGTGTGAACCCCTTGTTGCAGCCCCCATGTGCATCCCTCTCAAACTCCCTCACTGGCCTTCTGTGTTACCAAGCCTGGTGGCCTTGTCCAGGGACCGGTCTCTCCTGAACAGATGTCCCAAGTGTGTGAAACCAGGTCTCCACGTCCTGAGGAACATTCTGGCTGTTCTTCTGGTCGTCTCTGGTACTTGTAATATTTTTTGGCCAGCATCCTGAATGCCACCATTCCCCTCTAGCCTTCCCAGTCATTGTTCTGCTCTCATACGCACATGAAGTGATTGAAAAGACCCTGGCTTGGATCAGACACACCTCCATCTAAGATGTGATGAAGGCTTACAACTGCTTTAATGGTCTTTTCTCATTGAGTCTGAAGGGTGAGAGAACGTTCAAAAAATTGACAGATGAAAACGCCAACTTAATTTCTCAGCATAATAATGTAGCAGTGAAACCAACCATTTAGCCTAACCCCAAAGAACTGAGAGGCCTGAGAATTTACCATATATACTCATGTATAAGCTGTGTTTTTCAGCACATTTTTAATTCCGTTTTTGTGGTAAAATTAATGTGCCTCAGCTGATATATTCACGTGGGCTTCTACTCGACTATATAAGGTATGTCAGTAATGTGAATTAATCTTTTTTATATTGCTAGCTGAAGAGAAAAGGGAGCCCCTTTAAAGGTGTCTTTTTTCTTTGTTTTTGTTGCATCACTGCCCTCTGGTGGTGGAAGTAGGAGGCCCAGCGTTGCTGCTGGATTTGAACCTCCAACCCAGTGGGCTGCAGTCCCACGAACAACCACTACACCACCGGAGCTCAGCCCATCTTTTTTCTAATTGCAATAAATAATTTTACTGTGGGCTCTTGTCATTCTTATAACCATCCATACATCAATTTTATCAAGCATATTTGTACAGGTTACCATCATCATTTTCCAGAACATTTTTTTCTATTTGAGCCCTTAGTGTCAGCTCCTCTTTTCCCCCCTCCCCTCCCCTTCCCTTGTGAAGCCTTGATAATTTATAAATTATTTTTATTTTTATATTTCACACCATCCGCTGTCTCCCTTCACCCACATTCTTGTTGTCCCACCCTGGGGTGGGGGCAATTGGCTTCCCTTTCTCTCCTTCTAACCCCACTAAAAGTGTCCTATTCAGAACCAAAGAACAGCTGGGGAGCATGGAGCCAACCCCGACTCCCAGCGATCCTGGAAGATAGAGGGAACTGTCTGTATGAGTGTCCAAGACAGGAACCCCTCGTGGGCGGGGAAGGCCGGTCCTTGTCACCAGGCATGGAATGGCCAGGGCTTTCAAACTTCGGGGCCATCGGGCTTCCTTTTTGATGATCAGGCCAGGAGATCAGAAGGAGCCAAATCGTGGCTGGCAGGTGGACGGTGCCTCGTTGTTGTAAGAATGGCATGGAGGCCAGTATCTGACCTCTGTGTGTGTGTGTGTGTGTGTGTGTGTGTGTGGTTCAACATCAGTCCAAGACAAATTTCTGTGAAGGGAAGTCAGACGCGATCTGACCCTCAAACCAGCTGCCCCTCTATCGTCCCTCCTGTCTACGATCTGTTGCTGAGACAGTGCACATGATGTTACGGGAGGCTGCGCTAGGATTGAGGCGGGGCCGATTGTACAGTTTCCCGTGGTATGATTGAACTGTTGGGTTATAGGATATGTTAGTTACTTGCCAGTAAAACTATTTGGGGGTGGAGAGGGGGGGAGAAGAAAGCGCTACTCTTCCCCTGCTCTGATCTGGGACCGCTGTGTCCCTCAAAGAACAGAAAGCTTGTTCCACTCTTTGTTGTACAAGCTGAGCAGTTCAAATATCTGCATGGTGCTGACGACGTTTCTGCTGTTAATTGTTGGTCCTCTTCAATGAGGCCATGACCCGAGGGTTAGTATTTCCGCCTCAAATTGATACGATGATGGTCTGCTGTGGGTTTCCACATCGTCTCTTCCCTTCTCAGACTGAGTTCCCATTTGCAATTTACTGATTTCGTGGAGGCAGTGCCCCTGTCCACTGCTTCTAAAGAAATCAGAGATTGACCAGACCTCCAGCTAAGCATCCCCTTTGATTTGGTGTTCGTTCTTGCTTCAGTTTTAGCAGAGAATTCACAGTGCTGATTGGGGCTGTGTTCAAACTGGTCCTTATTGCCTCAAAGGATATATATAGCCTATTCCAGCCAGACTCTAACAAGTTCATATGCACTTCAACTTGGGGCAAAAACGTTTGGATTGTGTTTCACAATAAGCACTTGGACAAGTGTTTAGAAGACCCCTTATGCTGGTTTAATGACGAGACGCACAGCCTACAATAAAAGAATGCTATTCACCTAGTATCAGTTGGAGCTTTGGGTGGAAGCAGACAGGTGGGGTTCTGTTGGGCATTTTCCTCACGATTTATCCGAGGACATAGTTAACATTGACCACAATGTGTGTTGGCGTGCTTTTGTGTTCGGATGGTTCTGTTCCCGTCTCATTTTGCTTTTGAAAAATTGTAGACCTCCTTCACACAGATGATTTTTAAATACGGCACTGATTTGATGGGCAATATCTCTTACTTTAAGGAGTCCTGGGGGCATAGTATAATTAAGAGAATGATACAGTTGGACTGACAACTTATAAGGTCAGTGGTTTGAAACCACGGGGAGTTCAACTCCCATAAAGATCTAGTCTTGAAAACGGATTGGGGGGCGGGGGGGGGGGAGTTCTACCATCGTAAAGGTTGCTGTGAGTCAGCATTGACTGGGTAGCAGTGAATTGGGGTTTGGGAGTGACAGAATGAGATGGTACATTGGTCATCCCGCAAAACCCCAGCTGCTTTGCAGAAGGCTGCAAGAGACCTGTGAGGTTGCCATGGTCCCCGGGAGCTTCCATCAACTCAGTGACCGTGGTGTTCTGTTGTTCTAATCCTCTGTTCCGTGGGTCACGAGATGGTGGTCTTAGAATAGGCTTGGTTGCAGGCTTGCCGAGTGTCTCCGGGTGGTAGCCTCAGACCGTCCCCTGCTCTCTGCTTGTCTCATTGACAGGGTTTTTTGGGAGAGGGACGATGCTGCCATCTACTCACCTGATCCTTTGTTTCTTTCCATCTCACAGTGCTGGTCCCAAAGGCGATAACATCTATGAATGGAGGTCCACCATCCTAGGGCCACCCGGCTCTGTGTATGAGGGGGGGGTGTTCTTCCTCGACATCACGTTTACACCGGAATATCCCTTCAAGCCTCCAAAGGTAAGAAGTTGTTGTTTCTGCTAAAATCTAATCGCCCATAAGGGAGAGATATATTGAGGTTTGTTGGTTGTTGTTCTTAACTGAGTTTTTAATAACACATATACTAGTTTTCTATTATGCCCTAACTAATCCTATTACATTTGAGCATGCATAAAACACTCCTTTGGGTTGATCACACCTCAGTTGAGAGACCATTTGTAAGGGGGTACATGCATTGGGGGTTGTTTATTTTGACGTACTTGAAATCATGTTGTTTACATTAACAGGGTCAGCAAACTCAGAATTTAATTCCCTATTTTTCCACCCCATGGGGGAAAGAAGTTAATGAACAGCTAAAAGTGGGGTCAGACTATCCATACCCTAAACCAGAAATCTCCCACGCAAAGTCGTCGCCCTGGGTTCTGTCTCTGGCCATTTTTCTGTCTTGCTCAAATCTAGGTCCCGGGTTTCTCATTCAGGAGAGGTGGGGGGTCAGCGTTGTCCAAACCACACTCAAGCTGATCGATTGTCCTTCACACTCACACTCGCAGAAGGAAAACCTCAGGGGGTGGGCAGACGGCTCTTGCCATTGCAGCAGAAAGAAGTCATTTTAAAAGTTGGTCACTTTTAAAAAGCAGTTCAAGCGTCCTGTGCATAAAATTTATGAGAACAAGCAGACCCACCCATGGTCCGGTGGCCATCTGCTTCCCGTAGTTCTTACCCACTGCTGGCTCCTCTCCCGTGAAGACCGGGGGCTGTCAGCTCTCAGACAGGACGCCTACAGGACAGGTCATGCACCACGACTCATGGAGGCTCGGTGTTTTTCTAAATGTGAGGGTGTGTTTCTCAGCTTGAATCAGTGGGTTCTGGAGCTAACTTTGAGGCATTGTAGTACAGCCATCAAACACAAGAGGTCAGCAAACAGCTGTTCAAGCCTGGAGATGTTCAAAAAAGATTTAAAACTGCTAAAGAGGGCTGAGCCCCGGTGGCGTAGTGGTTGTGCGCGGGACTGCGGCCCACTGGGACGGAGGTTCAATTCCAGCAGTGGGGCTGGGCCTCCTACTTCCACCACCCGAGAGCAGTGATGCCCAAAAAACAAAACAAAACTGCTAAACAAGTATTCACTTATCCTTCATACTATCGATGGATAGATAAAACTTTTAAAATGCAATTGGCGGGGATGGGGGGCAGCTGCCAGTCTCAGTGATGTAATTCCAATAGATCCTTCTGACCCTCCACTGTGGACTCAATTGCAGGGAGATGAAGAGGACCATGACTGAGAGACTATGCCCACCCACACCCCCACCCACCAAAAAAATAAAATGCAATGGGCAGCTGAGCCCTGGTGGCGCAGTGGTTGTGTGCGGGACTGCAGCCCACAGGGTTGATGGTTCAAATCCAGTAGCAGCTCTCCAGGAACAAGGCTGGACTTCCTACTCCCACCAAGGGAGTGATGCAGGAAAAAAAAAAAAAGCAATGGGCAACCCTGAGATTAGAATAGAGGTGAAATTATTCTCAAGTTTACTGGGTTAATTCCCATGTTTAACATAGCCTTACTTTTTTTTTTTTTTTTTAGGTTACATTTCGGACAAGAATCTACCACTGTAATATTAACAGTCAAGGAGTAATTTGCTTGGACATATTGAAAGATAATTGGAGTCCAGCGCTGACCATTTCTAAAGTCCTTCTTTCTATCTGCTCACTTCTTACAGACTGTAATCCTGGTAAGATCAATAATTTTTTAGCTTGTTTCATTCATCCTCACCTGAAAAAATGCATGATGAACCCTTAGAGCTAAGTTTCAAAGCTACACTGTACGAACTGGAGGTTCCGGTTTTGACCTGGCTATCTGGTTCTTTTTAAGTCAAAAGTGCAGAGGTAAACAGCGGTGCACTTGTAATAGCCCCCACGATTTCACTGTGTCACCGCTGCGCCATCCTTGATGCCAAAGGTCTTCTGATCATAGCGAGTGTTCATTGTGGCCTGGAACATTCTAGTCTTTACTGAACTTAGTCTAACATGAAAGAGCTTCCCTGGAACTAAAAAGAAAGAAAAGCAACTCCAATTGGGTGTTATTTGGGAGAGAAATGGAATGAACTAAGGATATGAACCCCAATCAGGGCCAAAGCTTCAGCGTTTCTGCTGTGGCAAAGAATCACCCCCTGCCCGTTTACAGTCCACCCCCTTCACTCCCACCCCCACCCCCCACCCCCTGCCATCCATGGTGTTTTTCAAAAGCCCAGAAGGAAAAATGCTCAGAATAGTGGGTATGGTGTTTCTTAGATCAAATCCCTGGGTATGAAAAAATGTTTTGAAAGCACTTGGCTATTAAAGGTTGGCGGTTTGAACCGCCCCATGGCGATGTGGAAGAGAGGCCTGGTGATCTGTTTCCATCACGATTGCAGCCCAGAAAACCTTGTGGAGCAGTTCTACCCTGGACACACAGGGTCGCCATGCCACATAGCTGACTGCTAAATAGTGGGGCGGGGGTAGGGTCTCTTTCTCTCTCGGGTTCAGAGAAGCAAGCACTCTTTTCATGTTTCTACCCAAGCTGGTTGATGTGCTATAAGTGCAAAGTGTTCTTTTCTTCCTGAAAAAGTAACCCACACTCTTTCCCTTCCAGCTGATCCTTTGGTGGGAAGTATTGCCACTCAGTATATGACCAACAGAGCAGAACATGACAGAATGGCCAGACAGTGGACCAAGAGATACGCCACATAAACCGGGTTCTGACAATTCGTGCATTATTTGTTTGTCACAGAAGAGAGCTGCTCATGATTTTGAAGGGGTGGGGGAGGGTGGGAGTGGGTAAAGAGTAGGGTATTTCTATAACAGATATTATTCAGTCTTATTTCCTAAGATTTTGTTGTAACTTAAGGTATCTTGCTACAGTAGACAGAAAATTGGTAATAGCAACTTTTAAAACTGTCATGCGTTCCGCACAATTAGCTGAAACGTAGCACACAAAAGAATGTGCACCCAGACATTCGGGTTCAGTTGCTCGCAGTATGTAACTTCAAAACAGCTTGATTTTTGTGCAGGTTCTGCTCAATGGCCACGCTATATAAGTCCTTCCAACACAGAACACTTTGACATTTATTAAAAACAAAATTGGATTTTGTCGTCCCTCCTTGGGAAGGAACATTGCTTTTTCAGAGTTTTTAAGAGACTGTCATCTCCTATACATAAAATGGACAGTGGCTGTAAGACACCCTATAGGAAAGGAGTAGTTAATGTGTTTTATTTTATATGCCAATCTACTTTATTATGAAAAGAGTAAAGGTCTGAATCAGGACTTGTGAAAACCTGTAGTGAAATACCTTAAGCTGTTAACCGTAAGGACTAGGAGTTGCTCAGTGGATTGGTTATATGTTGTGGACTACTTAAGTCTGCATTTGTTACTGTGCTAATAAACAATATTAAAAACCACCCCCGACTGCTGTGTTCATTTCCCCTCTCTCTCCGGTTCCTGTCTGCAGATTGTTCTCTCTAAAGTTAATAGAGCTGGGCTATTGAAACCACCTAGAAGTCATCACAGACACTAGGACTGCATGTACTCTGGGGTCCCAGTGCATCCATACACAAGTTTATTCCAAATAAAACGTGTCTGCAAGCAGTGGATGGCTGCAGACAAGTTTTCTCCATAACACACTTGTCTTGGTCATGTGAGGACACAGTACGACAAAAAAAAGTCCAATTAAAACAATGGCTTTGAGGGGATTTGCCAGGCCTCTGAAACTGAAGGAAGAAGGCTGTATCAGCTGCTTTGTGGGATCCCCAAGGGGTCATCATCTCAATTGTTTGGGTTTTTTTTTCAGGACATGGTACAATCACGGGAGCTGGTTAGAAGTTTTCAGAGAATGCAAAACAGAACGAGGAGAAGGTCAGAAATGTTGCACTGAAGCAATTTCTTTTTTTTTTGCTCTATCACAATGTACCTGGATCTCTCCCGTCCTGGTCTTGGCCCTGCAGGCATCGTTGTTGTTCTGCTCCGTCTGGCTGATGTCAGTAGGAGACAGAATCAAGAGCAGCAGTCACAGCAGCGAGCAGTTGGCTGGCTTGGTAACATCTTTCAGAGTTGAGCAAGTTGTGTGGCGTCTCCTTAAAAACATCTCCTAGGGGCTGAGCCCCGGTGGCGTAAGCGGTTGAGTGCGGAACTGCAGCCCGCAGGGTTGGCGGTTCAAATCCAGCCGCGGCTGGGTAGCGCCCACGACTACCAGAGGCAGTGATGCCCACCAAAAAAAAAAAAACAAAAAACAAAACAAACAAACAAAAAAAACATCTCCTGACCTGAGGTGCTAAAGTGAGACAAGTACAGACAGGGGTCTACTCCAGCGAATGGGGCCATCAGTCGGCCCCACCACGTGAGGGTCATTTGGCATTCTTGGGTGTACATGCTCCCTAGCTCCCCCTCCCCTGAAAAACTCAGCCAGGTGTTCCAGATGGATAAACACGAGTGTTTATTAATAAGTGATATGTAGGGAGAATTGGTGACTAATAATAATAGATCCAACTTTTCGGTTAGGAAAAGAGCAAGCTGCAGGGTGATCTCAAGTACAGCATGTTTAAAAAATAACAGTGCTCAGTGCACAGGAAATAAAGAACAGGATCGCAGTGAACGGGACTCCAGGCCCACGTGATGGGTTTGGCAAATCACTTCTTCCTCCGTAGCGCAGTATGAGTGCTTTACGACGATCGTAGCTTTGACGTACGCAGCCACTGGCGTGAGTTCACTCAACGGAGCCCCCTAAGCATTACTAAAAATAGTCAATTTAGAGTGTAGTTTACTAGATGTTTTTACATGTTCTTTGACCAATAACTAAGATAGACTACTGTCAGCATTCTAAATATTAGGGAGCTTCAAAGAGTTCATGGAAAAATAGCATTAATAACAGAAATTTTCCACAAGTGTTTGGAAGTTCCTTTATGCAATGAGCCCCATGGTTCAAATCCTGGAAACCTTGGCAGAGACCAGATCTCCTTAGGCTACCCTCTAGGCCAATGTCTTTATGATCTGTTTTGTTCTAAATGGCTAGGTATGTAGATTAGGTCAGGAAATACAGTACTAGTCCTGAGAAATGAAAGCTTGAGTGTCCTTAAGGCCTTCGCCAGATTTCAAAGGACGAAACCAGGTATTGAGTTTATCAAGCAGGGACCAACCACAGAAGGGACAAGAAAATGGCCTTTGATAAACCTGGTCACACTACCTAGCTCAAGTTGTTTTAAACATGCATTTGAAGCTAAGCTAGATTGCAGGTTTTGTTCAGATTTATGCAGCTCAATACCCAGGCTATGTACTGGGTACTCCTGTACTCCTATAATGACGGAGAAAAGGCGAAGTTCTCATCGCCCAGATAACATAGGTGATTAGCGAACGCTGAGGAACAAAGCTGTGCTCAAGCTGGCAAGATCTACAGGATGACGGTTTATGAAACGGGAACAGCTGCAGATAAATAGATTTGAAAGTGTTTTGACAAGTGTCACAAATGTAAATAACCAAGACGCTCGTTTCAGGGACAGTTTCACACCGTAGGAGTGAGGAAAAAAACCTTTTCCTATCGAGTAATCGCAACTACAACTGAACATCTAAATCACAACCTAAAGTGCTTTAAATGGGGCCCTTCGGGGCCTCCTGATGCTGCCCACGTTCACAGACGCTTCATCCGTTTCCGTTCATGGGGCCACGGTGGGGATCCTGATTTCGTTCAGTTCTCGGAGCTGGAGTTGCCTTTGTTTTTCCTCCCAGGCAGCGGGAAGCTGGACTTGCTCTGCGGCTGGGAAAGTTTACTGGCCAACAGGGTGAAGGGCTCGATGAGCGTCTTCCGGTCGGTCACGGTCACCTCCCACAGCCTCACTTTCTCGCTCCTGGCCCACTGCTGGGCCACTTCCGCATCCACTTGTCTCTGCTCCGAGAGGTCGAGTTTGTTTCCGAGAACAACAATGGCCACCTGGAGGAAAAGGATTGGAAAGCTGAAGCTCGGGCTCTGGCAAAGGTGGTCTCTCACACAATGGAGGGAGAAGGGGAACTCTGAGCAACTGTGTGGAGGGCAGAAGATGGAGCCCCGCCGCGGCCCCCCCCCCCCCCCCCCCCCCCCCCCCCCCCCCCCCCCCCCCCCCCCCCCCCCCCCCGCCCCTGCCAAAGCTAAACTGTTCATCCTCATGGGTGAACGGGAGATCAACTCGGGATATCAGTACCAAGCAGATAATAAGAAGTCGGGCAAAATGTGTCCGAGTTTAACTTGGATTATACTATACCTGGTGTTAGGGAGAGATTGGCAATTCCATATAGAACTTTAAAAATAAAACCAGATGCCAACTGGAGCTAGTAGCCAAGCCTCCCTACTAAGCTGCATGAGGAATTTTTTTTTTCCTACCATGTTCCCATTTTGCCCAGTTGTAGGATAGGGCCTAGTGCGAGGTAAGCACTCAGTACAGGTTGAAAAATGAGTCCCTGGTAGTTTCTGCTGCAGAGACATCGTTGGTTCCTGAGAGTGACTGCTTTGTGTCCGCCAGGCACTCCCAGAGAAGAGGAGGAGGACACGGCTGGTCCGTAAGGCGGGAGGACCCCGACCTTCCTTCAGAGTGACCAAACGGGAGGGTGCGACAGGATGGAGGAGGCCCCTCTGGGGAGCAGCAGTGAACGAAGACAGCACCGTCTCCAGTACGCAGAAAAGGAGCCCCCAGAGCGCCCTTCCCCTTTGCAGTTCTCGGGCTCCCCCCTCCTTCAGCAGGGACACGTCCCCTTGTGACCGCCATCATTCTTCATCCCTCTGACTTTCACCTGCATCTCTATGGTCGCCTTTCCTCACCTCCTTCCCAACTACAATCTTTCCACTGTACTCCCTTCGTCTGTCTGTTTCAAAGGCTCTCGCCTGGCCTCCCTAAATGCTGGTTCAGCCCTGGGACCCTCAGCCTGGTTTGCTTGCTCTACTACGCCCCTACTGCCACTCCCACTGGGATTGGGGATGGGGGGTGGGGGGGGAGAGTGGGGGGGGGTGGTCTCTTCCTTGTCCTCCAGCAAAAATCCCTAAAAAACGTCTGCACACGCTCCCTATTATCAGTCTACTCCCACTAGCCCTCTGTGACCCTGGCTCATGTCACTTCTACATTACCAATCCACACATCACGCACATCGATCATTCAATCATATCAAGAAGAACTGTACCATCACGACCACAATCGATTTTAGAACAGTTTCTCCCCCTATGGTTAAATCGCCTTTAAAATGAGTGAGGTAATCACCATCTGCTCTACTGCTCCCTCCCACCTTCTCTCTTTGCTCCTGAAATCCCCTCACCCCGCCCACCCCGCCCCTACCTCCCCAATAAACCCTTGCATCAATTAATAGCTATGTGCATCCACTCTGTGCTTCACAAACTGGGAAGCCCAATACAAAGCAATAAAAAGAAAAATACAAATGAGTAAGAAAGAAGAGCCAGGGAGGAAATCTCGATCACGGAATATACACCTGGAGAAAATTCAGGTTGGGTCAGTAGGGAAGTCAAGTTTGATTCAGCATAGTCAAGGTTACAATGATCTACAGGCCTTTCAAGATCCTTGCCTGAGGCTAATGATCTGCCAGCAACTTAATCTAACCCATTACTCTGCACTTGGGTTTTGGGCTTCTACTCTCCTCCTCCACAGCCATCTACAAATTGGGTGTTCACCATTTAAGCTATTATTTTTCCCTTTGTTGTATTTAAATTTTGTTACCGTCATTGTTTTATCGCAGAGGCTGGTGTGCTTCCTCCATGTTGACTTAGTCGACTGCTCACTTACTTGGATGCTAGTTTGAATAAAAGCCTTTGGGACCCCTGATGCTATTCTGCTCAGCAGCTGGGTACCATCTGCTTTCACCACCCTGTACTGTAACGCCCTTGTCTTCAGGGATTTCTCTGTGAAGGCAAGTATCACACAAGGTCATCCTACAATACTCTTAATTCCTAATGATTCTATTGGCCATGCAGATGGACCTGCCAATAAGCTGAGCTCAGCTTCTGGCCCTCCATTGATTGGATACCCTGCACCTTCACTCCCTCTCACGGTGCTATTCTGAGTCTTCTATGCATCTTCCCTCCTGCATCTCAATTCCAAGCAGCTTAATCTGACCATCACCTCCTGCCTTCCTAGTTCACACCTAACACCTTGCCTCCGACCATTCTAAAAACCACAGTCCCATCAGCTTGACCACCTTCCTGCTGGCCCTCGGCCCTCTTCAAGTCCTCAGTTCCTCTTTAGGCCCCTTAGATTCATTCTCGTGCCCATAGATTTTGCGAGCGAAACTTCATCCCATCAGATTCTCCTAGCCCAACGACCTGGGCCTCCACCACAGATGCCTCCATCTGCGGGCGGAGCCCACCTCAACCTCTGACTTCAATGGGCTGAATCTTCCCCAGCAACAGATTCTGTTCTCTCCATTCACTCTAACTAGACAGTATCTCATACTTTGGTGCTTTCTAGTTTAACTCCCCACATTTCTTCCTCCACCTACAGACCAGACTGGATAAGAAACAGAAGCAATTTCAAGAGAACTGCAAGCTTCCATTCCGTGGAGCAGCCTGCAGCTGCCATCTTCTGGGCCCGTGTCCACTCTGCTCTGAATCCTATGCTCTTAGCTGGACAAGCAGGTCACCCAGACAGTGGTCCCCTCGCCTGCATCGGCAATGTTCTTCTCTACTACATTCCTGCATATCATCCTGCAAGACAAAACCAACCACCACTTCCGACACCCCGTCAGCCTCCAGCTCCAACACCCGCTCTTCTCTGTCCCCCCTCATGGGAAAACCCTCAAAGCATGGTGTCTGCTGCACTCGGTCCTCGCTCACGCCCACTCCAGTCTGACTGCGCCGCACGAGTTCATTAGACTGAGCTTGTCAAGACCAGGGCCAGTCCCTAATCCTCTATTTTTGGACGACGGGACACGTGGATTCCATTTGACCACCCATTCCACTTGCCTTCTGGGACACGGCTACCTCTTGGCTTAGCCCACCTACCCCTGGGATCAAGGTGGTTTCTTCTCAACTCTCCAACCCATCGATGTTAAAGTGCCCAGGGCCACAGAGGTCCTGGGAGACTCCTCACCCTGTCCCTCATCATCTACAGCCACAAGGAAGTGGCCTATAGGCAACAAAGTGACTGCTTTAAAACACGCAAGACGGCTGAGCCCCGGTGGCGTAGTGGTTGTGCGCGGGACTGCGGCCCACTGGGATGGAGGTTCAATTCCAGCTCCCAGGAGCAAAGGCTGGGCCTCCTACTCCCACCACCTGAGGGCAGTGATGCCTAAAAAAATAAAATAAAAAAAACAAAACACGCAAGACACTTGACCTTCATATGAAGAAAAAGAAAACTACAAAGACCCATCTTCCTCCAGCAGAAGCCCTTGACGGACATGCAACGGGAGAATTATGCGCAGTGGTGAGAGTTGGTCCCCGAAGATTATGTAACATTCCTGAGAATGACAAAAGAATGGCGAGCAGGTTAATGGCTGCCAGAGGCTAAGAAGGGGTGAGGTGGGAGGGAAGGAGGCGTGGCTGGTGGACAAGTTCCGTATCTTGCCTGACTCGGTGCTTGCTTATCACTGGGGGAAACTGGGTACTGAAATCCCACTCCAAACAGACAAAAAATTTACTCCCTCAAAGTCCACTCAGACTACAAAGACCTTAAAAGCCCGTGGGTCTCGACTCCTTTGGAGGTTTAATGACCCTTTCACAGGGGTCACCTGGCTCATAACAGTGGCAAAATGACAGTGATGAAGTAGCATCACCGGGGGAGTCGCCACCACAGGAGGAACTGTAGTAGAGGGTGGCACACGGCATTAGGAAGGTTGAGAACCACTGTTCTAAGCTGAAAACTCTCTGGAGCAGGCCACGACTGCTCCGAGACGACCTCTGTACAGGTGCAGACAGACCCGTCTTTCTTGCGTGGAATGGCGGGTGGTTTCAGACTGCTGCCCTTGAGCTGGCAGCCCCTCGCGTGACTCCCATGCCACCAGGAGCCCTGTAGTAAACCCACAGGGCAGAGCAGAACTGCTCGCAAGGGTTTCCGAAGCTGTCAGTCTTCACAGCATCATGGTCCCTCTCACGGTGTACAGACTCCCCATTATTTCCTATAACTGCATGTGAAAGGATCTCAAAATGAGAGAGTTTAATATTAAAAATATAGACACCTGGCATAAGAACACCTAGCCAGGGCTCTTAGCTGGTGCAGGATCTGGTCCTTTAGACCAGGAGTCAGCCAGGAGAGACCAGGGAAGGATCGGGATGTTCCGGGGAAAGGACCAATGATGAGGAACAAAATCCCGAGGGCGGACAAAGGGAAGGCAGACCAGTCACTGGAGTCCTGTGGAAGAAGAGACTGAGCAGAGGGAAGATGAAACGGGCCGGCCGGGGCCAGGTGGTCCAGCATTTGGTAGACTGTATAAGAGGAATGCAGATCTTTTTTTTTGGGGGGGGGGAGGGGGGCCATCACTGCTCTCTGGTGGGGGGAGTAGGAGGCCCAGCCTCACTGCTGGAATTGAACCTCCATCCCAGTGGGCCGCAGTCCCGCACACAACCACGACGCCACCGGGGCTCAGCCCGCAGATCTTATTTTTAAGTGTTATCTAAATGGATAAGCCCCCAATATTACCAGTTTTTCATTTGCTTAATCTGTAAAGCTGGAGACCATTTACCCTCAGAGGACAACAAAGAACCCTAGTTAACGAAAGCCTCCACATGACATTAAAAACTACAGGGTAGTCAGGATCCAGTCATTGAAACCCAACTTGTACGTGGTCCCAGATCACTTGAACCAGCCTGTCTTGCCTGAACTAACAACAAAGTTATGGCATTCACAGACACAGTGAATACAATGCAGTTCTTTGAAATAATTAAACTCCCCCAAAGGCCCAAAGCCCCAAAGCTGCCGTTGAAATCGGACCGCAGTTCACCGATGGCGTTAACGCTTCCCTGTACCTCTTTTTTGTCTTTGAACTTGTCGATTTCTTTCTTAAGGAGCTCCACTCGTTGAAAGGACTCGAGGTTATTCACACTGTACACAAGAACAAAGCCATCAGCAAAGGAAAAATAATGCTTTGGCAGCTCCACGCCCTCCTGCAGGCCTCGGGTGTCATAGAGATGCAGCTGCTCCTTGACACCCCGGTCCGTTTCCACAGAAGCCATGTACACATCTTCCAGGGTTTCACAGTCCTCCAGGCCTGGAATGGAACAGAGATGCCGCGTTCTCACAGCACGTTCTCGACGGATGCCTACTCTTAGCCTCTAGAAGATGGCTTTCCAGGTTCCCTGATGACCGCAGTAAGTCATCACATTTCTATCTTACGGGTTTCTTTAAGGACAGCACAGAGCTGTAGCTTCGGTGTCCATCCTGCATGAGCAGGAGGTGGCACGCACACACATGCACTGCAAGGGCAGGCTGCCCGGCCTTGACAAGATCCATTCCTCCCTCGTCTTGGAATGCCATGAGCCTGGAGGACTGAAGTCAGTTGACCTTGAAAGGAGGATTATGTGATCTCACTCTGAAGTCCCCAGACTACACAGATCAGTATTCACTGGTGGATGGACGAGGGGGTGAGAAGAGAGGGAACCCTTTTCTGTAAGGTGGATACCTTCTGTTTCTCAGGAAAGGGAAGATGGCAGGGAGGGGGGTGAGGTCCACAGCGTCACTGACAACACAGGGTCCGTGAAGCGGTGTATGAGGGGTACGGTGGCGCCGCCCCCTCTGGAGCCTGTGTTTTCTGGTTCTGCCTGATTTGGATGTTGTTATCAATGTTTGGTGAGAGGGTGTCATTGCTTGGATTTGTATCTCCCACGTGGCTAATGATGGTGCATGTTGCTTCCCATGTTTGCTCTCCAGACACTAATACTATTTAGGTATAACCGGTCATCTCACAGTATTCGTTTTCCTGGTTTAAAGACTTGGGGTCACTCAGGGTCTGTGGGGCAATCCTGTCAGTTGGCACAGTATTGCTCTTAGAGTTGACATTCTACCTGCGAGTGGGTATCTAGGATCTTAAAAGCTTGCAAACAGCCACCTATTCATTTGCAGCAAGAGAAAGAAGAACTAGACCAGAGACCGCGGGAATAGCAATGCAGACCATCGGACTGACTCCACAAATCACTAGCTACTCTGCCTCGACACCAGAACGAGTGGAGGGAGCCCAGGCACCACTCCTGAATGTTCTCGGCTTCAGAAGGATGCTGATGGGCAGGGAGACACGTGTGGCCCAGAACTTTCTACTGCTAAAGAGTCCACAGTCCCTGGGTCCACCGAGGCCAGAAGAAGCCCGGAGTTACTGCCCTGAGAGACTCTTTAAACTGGAAACAAAAGGAACCCCTGAAGCCATCTTTAAACTAACTGGCACAAAAGGTGTTACCTTCAAGGAATGTGTCCTTAGTGAAAATTATCTCGGCGATCCGAGGTTGGGGGTGAGGCACAGTGAGACGAAGCCGATGGGAACAGAGGAAATAGAATGGGGGAAATGAGACTGTGACACACCCCAATGTGAGTGACCATTTTGTATAGAAACCGTGGAATGGAACCTTGCTTCGCTGTATATCCTTTTACTAGAAATACATTGAAACATGCTGTAAGAGGGAGTTGTTTTGCTTTCCAAGACTATTTCTTCTCTATAGAAATGAAAGCATTTATACGCTGCTCATCCCTCCAGAATAGTGAGGACAGGTTGAAACACCTCATCTGGAGGCTATTGTGCTGAGTGGGATCAACCAGGCACAAAGGTCAAGGACAACAACAGTCCACCGTGTTACGTTCAAAGAGCAGAACGGGCAAAAGGGAACAACGTGCACAACACACAACTCCCGGGCTGAGGACCAGAGATGTAGGCCAGAGTCAGACCAAACCCAGTGACTCACACGTCATCGACAACTGATGCAGACAGCAGCTGTGCTGAAAGACATCTCTGTGGACCTCCCCCCCACCTGTCAGAAGCCTTTAAGGTCCACATGCGGATGCAGGAAGAAGAACAAGGGCAATGGGGCGTGAAGGCACCAGCCCACCCCAGAGGAGCGTGTGGTTTTTATCTCCACAGGAAAGGGGGTGGGGGGGTGGGGTGGGCAAGCTAGACCTCATTCCAGTGTGCAATAACCCTCTGCGGCAAAGGTCCGGCTCGGAGCAGCTCATTCTGAGAGATGACTGCAGGGTAGTCTCAGCTTGAGACTTGCCGTCCCCGCCTGAGATGACAGGGCTACAGAGGACAGCTCTGAAGATGGATTTCAGAGAGAGCAGACCCTCTGACCCACCCACATGGGGGGTCAAGCAAGAGGGGAGTGCACCAGACCAGCATTGGGAGCAAAAGTCCCAAAGGAAGCCCGATGATGGGGGGGGGGGGGGCGGAGTATTCAGCACATGGCACCTCATCAGGACTGGTTGGGGGTTTTAAAGGGGGCCCACAGTGAAAGTCTAAGGTGTAACTGGGCAAAGGGCAACACTGGAGACTCCATCCCTGTTGCAGTCAGGGCAATGCAGACGTAGGCGATGCTTGCCTTTCGGACATGAACGTTGCCCTACATCATGATTCCTGTTACACTGGTGACGTCTGTGTGTTTTGCTGCTGTTGTTTTTATTTTATTTTTTGTTGTAATTGTTTTTATTGGTGGTTATTGATACAAGACAGACAATCCTACAGAGACAGTGACCAGACCAAGGGTTCCAGGGGAGCATGGGAGGGGAGGGAGGTGGGGGGAGGGGAACGGGGAACCAACAATGATGGGCACAGGGGACTAATAAGTGTTCTAAAATGGACTGTGAAGAGTGTGTAGTTTTCTTGATAGGGTCTGATCAATTGAATTGTATCTGAGAGGGATTGCTGAGAGGTGAACAATAGGCAAACATAATAGTGGGGAAAGAGGGGGAAAAAAGAAGGGAAAAACACGTGTACATATAAAAATATATGTGCATATATATGTAGATGAAATAAGGAAGCAGATGGACTTTGGGCCTCTCCTTAAATCTTACCTCAGTACAAGAATGGTTTGTTCTAATAATGTGGCATTGTATCCTACCCACCTTTCTGACACGATTGCTGAAGACAAAGTGGGTGCACAAGTACATGTGGTGAACAAAGCTGAGGATGCCTGGCTATCAGAAGATATAGGGTTTAGAGTCCTAAAGGTTATTACTTAAACAAGCAGCCATCTAGCAGGGAAGCAACAAAGTCCACATGGAAGAAGCACACCCGTCTGTGTGATCATGAAGGGCCAACGGGAAGAGCTATCAGAAGTTAAAAAACACACAACCAAATTGATGTGAGGTAGTGGAGAAGCAAAGTCCACCAACAAGACAACTGGACAGTCTCTCAGAAGAGCCTCACAAATGGAGGATACATCCAGGGTGTGGAATGGTACTGATGAACCATATAAATCATCCTCTACTTCTCTAAGATACCTTCCCCTTATGATTAAGGTATGTACATGCTATACCTCATTAATCATGTGAAGTTTGTATATTTAAGATCGATCAGTAAAGGGTAGTCAAGATGGAGGATCCCCTCAGACACAGTGACAGGAGTGATGGTTCCCTGAGGGACAGGAAGTGAGAGGGTGGAGAAGGGGGAGAGGGAAGTTGATGGCAAGATGATTATATAACCCCACCCCATGGGACTGAACAACAGAACTGTACGGGAAAAGATATATTGGAATGAGTAAGTTTTGTTATATCGCAACATAACAAAAAAAATATTTTTGTTATATGACAGATTTATTTTAAGTATAACCATTTGGCAATGAGGTTTGCTATTATGTAAATACATGTAAGTAAGCAGCAGAAGACTCAAAGGTGAAATTCATAAATTGGAGAATGAAATGAGGCTGATTTCAAACCCAGCAATGCATCGACTGAGTGGTCCCATTTTGTTCTCCATCAGAGTCAAGGGCGGGCAAGAGCTCATCAAGATGAGTCAGAGATAAATGTGCTCATTGGGCTGAGCCCTGGTAGCGTAGTGGTTGTGTGTGGGACTGCAGCCACTGGGTTGGCAGTTCAAATACAGCAGCAGCTCTCCAGGAGCAAGGCTGGACTTCCTACTCCCACCAGGGCAGTGATGGATGGATGGATGGATGGATGAGAAGGAAAGAAATAAGAAAGTATGCTCATCCTTACTTAAAGACTATAAAGACTAATAAAGACTAATGATATCTTGGATGAAGTAGAAACAGGGAAACAATTGCAGGGATCTACATATAACCTCCTCTCTGGGATACGGACAGACAACAGGGAAGTGGGTGAAGGGACACATTGGACAGTGTATGATATGAGAAAATAATAACAATTTGTAAATTATTAAGGCTTCATGGGGGAATGGGGAGGGGGGGGAAATATGGGGAGCTGGTACTGGGGGCCTAAGTGGAAGGAGGCTGTTTCAAGAGTGATGATGGCAACAAGTGTGCAAATGTGGTCTGCATACAATTGACGCATGTATTGATCGTGATGGGAGTTATATGAGCTCCCAATAAAATGATTTATAAAAAAAAAAAAAATACTGGGACTGAGCCCCGGTGGCATAGTGGTTGAGTGCTGGACTGCGGCCCATTGGCTTGGCAGTTCAAACCCAGCAGCAGCTCTCTGGGAGCAAGGCTGGGTAGCTCCCACTCCCACCAAAAAAAAAAAACAACAACCAATGATTGTGCTGTTTCTCTAATACAAATCTCACTTTATTCCAACCTGGAATGGCTTGTCTTCCATGACCTCCTTACAGGCAGATGTGGCGTCTTATTTCCCTCTACATCCCCACCAAGTCAAAATCAAAGCCCACTCCATGTAGCCAGTATTTGATAACTACATGTCTGAATAAAATGCATGAAACAATACCAGGGGACATTAAAAAGTTCAGTAGTAAAAATGGAATTAAAAGGTAATGACAATTTTCACAAACTTTGTGAAGCTCTCCCGTATAATTCACAGAATGAAGCCACACTGAAGCTAGTAGGTTCTTAAATCTCCCAGCAAGGGTTGTGAGGTCGTGTGAAATAAGAGAATAGTGTCTTCTTCAGTCTGCGGTTCTATGACACCCAGGCCAATATTTGTTCTGTCAATACAGATGGACCCAAGTAGCTGTAAGGATTTGGTATATAAGTAGATCTGCATATTGGCATTTCTTTTCTCCCTGGCTACAAGTTACTAAGAGCACAGGTAAACTTCAGCCATACCAGTAGCAGCAAGGTATTTTCCCTCACCTTCCTTTCGGCTCCAGGGGATGACACCTCGCTTTTGCGTACCCTAACCCAGGAGTCAGCAAACTTTGGCTCAGGAGCTGTCTGGTGAAGACAGAACTTCTCCACAATTATTATGCTCCAAAGATTAACCAGACTTTTTACCAGCATTTGTTATGGAAGTCCCAAATACTTAAGGTCTTTTGTGTTGTCTAACCAGCGCCAACTCCCCTGCTGTTAGAATGATGATGGTTCCCTTTCTTTGAGGCCTGTGGGCAGATTCATATGTTGATGTTAATGATCTCTAGCCTAACCTGTTCAGCCACATCCAGGAGTCTGGGGTCTTGTCTCCTCCCTTGGGACCCTGATAGCTCCCTTCCCTATAATGTGTGCAAAAGGCACAACCCCTTCCTGTGACGTATGTCCTTACCTGTAATTGGGGGCCTGGCTTGGCTCCACAGGATATGTAGGGATGGGACAAGATAGAGGTTCTCTCTCAGCCTGCCTCTCCCAAGCTTGCTTCCCATCAGCCTGCCTCCATCCAGGCTGCCGCTCACCTGTCTCCCTCTCCACGTGGACCATCCAGCGGGGTGGAGGTGAGCAGGCGTCATGAAAGGATATATATGTAACTTTTAATGCGCGCTCTCTGTCTCATGATCTATCAGTGTTATAATAAATAATAATTATCACTACACAACTGCCTGTTGAACCCTTGCTGCGAGTGTATCCGAGGCCTGATCACCCCGTTAGCAAGCCACAGGAGGCTCTCTCCGTGTCAACGTGCGGTTCTGAAGTCACACTGAAAACATCTGAAGGTGATTATTCCAGGTCACGGTGATTTAATTTGTTTGGAAAAACATAGTTAAGGCTCTTGAGTGATTTTAAGGTTGCTAGGAAGGGCAGGATTGGCTATTGGGTCTCAAGAATTTGCCGACCCCTGATCTAAGCCATCTTTAGGTTTCCCATGACCAACAGGATCCCGAGTAGTGCCCAGGCCCTCTTGGGGACCTGGGGGAAAACCTCTTACCTATAGTATGGTTCCCATAGAGAAGCTGCTCCAAAATCGCCGTTTTCCCCACAGATAACAGCCCACACACGACAACCTTGCAGCCCTTCCCCATCTTCGCTCAGGGGCTCGCTGTGAAGAGAACAGAAGGTCTTTAACATTCCATGTGGTTGAAACCAACCTTTTCTGTCTTCTCACGTTTAAAGTGAAGGAAGACCTGCACACGGTGGCTGGCTTTCAAATTCATTTTGAAAAAGGTTAGCCTGTGCTGATAGGGGATTTCCTTCCAAGGCCCGTTCCTTGGGCTCCCATTGGCTCTGTTGGAGTCATCAGTCTTATGAGTTTCTTACACTGGCAGTTTCTGATTTACGCTGTCTGCCAGGTACAATGAATCACGCCTGCCGTCTGCCCGTGGTTTCATTTGGTGCATCTTTTCCTTAGTAATATGCACGACATGTGATACTGCAGCTATCATATCCCAGTGCTATCATTCTCATGCCAATGCCCACAGACAAAGTTTGGGTTTAGAGATAAAGATGCTGATAAGAGAATGTCATAATGATGAAAAAAAAATCAAGGATTATGACTTACATCAGCACTGACTTACAGTGGAGTCCTCAGGAGAGAGCCCTGTCCTAAGTCAGGGACTATCCACATGCAATATCATTACAGATGTTAAAATACAACATAGTCACATCTTTAATAGGAATGCATGTTCTTTTTACAAAAGAATATGAACCTTTTATACAAAGAATATTACAATACAGATATGCCAGAAGGAATCCTAATTATGTCCTAGATAAAACCTGGAAAAGTTAAAAAGTCTTGAAACAGCCTACTCATCAACATTTACAGAGAAAGATAAACATTTAAGGGGAAATAAAAAGAATAAGAATACAGAGTGGGTGTAAATTTTAAAAAAGAAACACTTGGGTCACTGTCTTTTCTCCAGAGATTGAGAAATTGAATTTTGTTAGCTGCATACAAAAACAAGCAAACCAGACTGAGCCCCAGTGGCGTAGTGGTTGTGTGCGGGACTGCAGCCCACTGGGATGGAGGTTCAACTCCCGCTCCCAGGAGCAAAGGCTGGGCCTCCTACTCCCACCACCTGAGGGCAGTGATGCCTAAAATAAAATAAATAAATAATTAGAAAAAAAAAAAAACACAAGCAAACCTGGCTGGCATCAAATCCATGTTGACACACAGCAACCTCTCTGGGGTTTCAGAGGCATAAGCTTTTCTGGGAGCAGACAGTCTTCAACGTCCTCCGCTGGAGTTTTAACCATCAGCCTCAAGGTCAGCAGTCCAGCACATGGCCAATATCCAAACCCGAGTCACCCGCTCTCTCTGCTAGTTGTTTTTGAGGAAGAATAGACTTCATGCTAGAAATATGACTTAAGTACTTTTTTTTTTTGGGGGGGGGGGGGGGGGCATCACTGCTCTCCGGTGGTGGGAGTAGGAGGCCCAGGCCCACTGCTGGAATTGAACCTCCGTCCCAGTGGGCCGCAGTCCCGCGCACTTCCACTACGCCACCGGGGCTCAGCCCCGACTTAAGTACTTTCTGAGAAGAGGGAAAACCGTCTCCCCTACGGCCTAACTTACACCAAAGGAATTTCCCTCAAAGCGTTTATACGTTTTCTTCCTCTAGATGCCAAAAGTCAAGGCAAAAAAAGGAATAATGAAATCCCTATTAATTTTATTCTTAGTAAAATAATTTTACTGCAACAAGGTAAGTTGGTAAGAGGTTTCCAGTTTCTAAATTGCGTTTTGCCACCTCCCACCTCCATTCCCCTCTCGCAGGGGGATCCAATATGACCGATTCCAGTTTCTAAGAGACATAAACAAAGCCCCGAAAGCCAGAAAACAACTCCAAAAAGAAAATTAAATTTAAAAAAAGAAAGAAAATTAAATTGACCTGGGATCTCTGACCTGGAGGGACAGCAAGTACATCTGTTGCCATCATCATTCTCAAAACATTTGGTTTCTACTTGAGCTCTTGGTATCAGCTCATTTTTTCCCCTTCTCTCCCCATGAACCCTTGATAATTTATAAATTAATATTTTGTCATGTATCTCACTGTCCAATGTCTCCCTTCACCCATTTTTCTGGTGTCCACCCCTGTGAGGGGGTTATATGTAGATCCTGGTGATTGGTTCCCCCTTGCTACCACACCTTCCCACCACCCTGCAGGTACTGCCACTCAGCACACGTGAATGTATGATTGATATAATCTTATGTAGCACAGGATTCCACTTGCACTACACATTGTGATTTCTCTATAATTTACAGTATCACTGGCTATTTCCAAAGCTATTTAATAGCAATAGTTAAAATTTAAAAAGGACGTTGCCATCTAGGCACTTTGGAAGAGGATAACAAAGAAATAAATCTGCCACAGGACGGAAAAATTGATGATAGCACGGCCCATCTCTGTCAGAAAAGATGGCTGCTGGGTCTTAAGTTCTGATTTTTCTATTTTTCTTTCAGTTATTTCCTAAGGAAATGGCCTGGGGGGGCCACTTCTGACCTTCTCTGGCTTCCTAAGGGGAAGGAGAACCCAGTTCCAGGCAGAGGCACGGTCACAAAGCAGAAGTCAGTCTTTCCTCCACCCTCCAATGTCTCCCATCCTATCCTGACACCACTATCCCTCCCACAACATCTTACCATATAGACTTGAGTACAAAGCAACCCGAATATCAGCCGGCACCTAATTTTACCACAAAAACTGCATTAAAAATGTGCTGAAAAACTCAGTGTACACAGGAGTGTATTCGGTACTTCTCTGTTGGGTTTAATAATTCATTGCAAGGGCCACAGAAAACTCACAGATAAAGCTTAAAATCACTGGGTTCATTCAGGGGGTTAACAGGTTGCAAAATGTTAAGAATTCAGTTCTTTTGTCTGTACTTGGCAGGCGTGTCTCTCTGGTCCCCTGGCTCTCAGCCATGTGCTCCTTTGGCATCTGCCTTGTTTCGTGGGCCAGCAAACCCACCTCCCCTCTGTCTCACTGTCTTGGTGCTGTAGCTTCTTCTTGCTGCTTCTGCGGCTTCTGCCACTTTAAACGGAGATCTTACATGCGCTCCACTGGTGAGACTGCGTTCTGGAATGGTCCAGGGCTCTCCCATCTGCATCTGAGATGGCTTTCTTATACCCAGGGGAATGACAAATCTGACCAGTCTCCTATTTGCACGGCCCCACCCAAGCATTTGGGGGGAAATCATAACGACGCGGCAAGAAGAGCCACCGCTAAGGAATTTCACTTCACATCTGAAAATGCCTTCACTTTGAAATATCAGCCCCCACCTCTCCACTGCTTGTTCAATTAAAGATAAATAAATAAAGCCTATTTAGGTTATGGCCTGTGGTCGTTACATAATTTTGTGTCAACTTGAAGTATAGACAGGGGTGGAGTCTAGCCTGTCAATCTGGTTACGGCCTGATGGTGCCCCCTTGTGCACATGACCTCTTGTTAGGGGGAAGCAGAGTCCTGGGAACAACCCCCCCACACCTTTCATATTCCTGGTGGTGCCACGTGGAGATCCGCATGCTCCACCAGACTTTGCACCCACTGGCCAGTGATGTTGCTGCATCCTGCATCATTGCATGTGGCTTCATGAATGTGAAGAGATATATGGGCTTGAGTTGACCTGGACTGGGCTACTTCCTCGATGAAAATCTCTTACTTGATAACAAGTTCTTTTTTATCTATGTCAGAGTGTCCCTGATTTTGTTTCTCTGGAAAACCTAGCCAAGAACTTCTTTCCACAGAGAAGCCCAAAGATCCAAAAACCCCAGGGCCTTAGAAGCTGCATACGGTGGTTTGGTGAAGCAGATGGTCAGATTAATAAGAAAATAAACACTCAATGACTAATAGCAGCAGAGCCTCCATAACAGGATGGTGCTAAACCAGAGAGAAATTTAGAAATCACACAGTCCAAAGAAGATTTGGCAATGGTCTTCGTAGAAGCCCACCTAAGCAGAGCTGAGTAGGCACACTGGTCTGATGGAGGGGAGTCGAGCTTGCCTACGGCTGTAAACCTTTCCAGAAGCAGACTGTTACATCTTTCTCTGCAGGAACGGCTAGTGGGTTTCTCCCACGGACTCTCTGATTGGCAGCTGAGAGCTTTCATCACTCTGCCTGCAGAGCTCCATGCATGAAATCAAACCCACTGCTTCCCATTCATACCACCCCCACAGCACTGCCCCCCAGGCTGCCTGCCCCAGGGCTCCCGAGGCTGGAATCTTTAGGCAAGCAGAATGCCACATTGTTCTCTCATGGAGTAGCTAGTGGGTTCAAACCACTCACCTTTGAGTTGGCAGTTGAGCTGATGCTAATATAAAAATTTGGACAAAATTCCAGTAGCTACCTTTCCGAATCACTGAAGTTTTGCAGCAAGTGTAGGGGAATGCTGCCCCGCCTAAATTCTTCAGATGGATGGAGCAGTGTAAACATGGTCAGGAAGAATGAAGGCTAAGTCTCAGGAAGGTGACTTTTTTGGTGGGTGGGTGGGGGACTCAAAGGAGTCAAGTTGAGAAGAGTTCCTTGAAGGACACAGGATGATCGCGGGGGCTTTGCCAGAAAGTTTTAAGAAAACTGAAAACAGCATTGATGAGGAGAAAGGCCCCGAAAATCACAGAGGAGTCTGTTCCCAAGAAGGCAGCAAGGGCCGTCCCCTGACACTCTCACTCACCCCATGTTCCCCACAGCCCTCATCTTGCACCTTCAAGCTGCTTTCTGTCCCTCCGCTCAAAGGTCACTGAAAAGGGGCACCATTTAGTCCACTGCCCCTTTGAATGCGGTGTATCTCTACGAGGGCAGGTCCTCCAGGGAGAGGCTAGAGTGAGGGAAATCCTGTAAAGACATAAATAGAGGGGACGTGGAGAAACCACAGCTCCACATTTTTATATAGTTGCTCAGTGATAGTTTCTATGACTTTATAGGCATACTTTTTGCCTTACTATTGTAAAAGTGGTGCTCGTAGTTAAACAGTTACAAATAAAAACGACTAAAAGTCTGTGAGTCTGTGAGCACTATACTTTAAAATTCCATGATAAAATCAAAGTGCAGGGGCTGAGCCCTGGTGGCATAGTGGTCGTGCGCAGGACTGCGGCCCACTGGGATGGAGGTTCAATTCCAGCTCCACGGAGCAAAGGCTGGGCCTCCTACTCCCACCTGAGGGCAGTAATGCCCAAAAACACAAAAGAAAAAAAGAAAAATCAAAGTGCAGCATTGTCCTCGAAATACAAAAGGAAGGTTGTTCATGGACCCTGCACGGACACTGAGTCTTGAGTTGCATGAAGAGAGCAAGGGCCCATCCTCTAGGGAAAGGCAGCAGAAAGCAGAAGCTGCAGTTACTTGTTGCAGTTCCTAAGACTTGAAACCGAGACTACTGATCATCTGGTGCCCTGGTGACACAGAGACTAAGCGCTGTCTGCTAACGACATGGTGGGCAGTGAAATATGTAGCTGTCTGCTCCTGCAGAGATCTGCAGCTTTGGCAATCCTGTGGGGACAGTCCTACTCTGTCCTGTAGAGAAACAAACTGCCATCCTATTGGTTCTGACTCCCTGTGACTTATAGCTCAGGGGTGAATGGTCCCTGTAGGTTTCTGAGGCTGTGACTCTTCATGGGGGGTACAAAGCCTTGTCTGTCTCGGGCTGAATGGCTGGTGGTTTTGAACTGCTGACTTTAGGAGGCCAACCTTAACTACGTCAACAGGGGTCCTGCCCTATGGGGTCACTGGGATAGGTAGCAAGGGATTTTGAATATAAATGACTGAGAAATGTGCTCAACAGGAAAGCCCATGCAGTACTAAATACATCCTGCTTCCAGCTGAACAATGTTCTTTTTAAGAACAATCAGAAACCGCTCCCCCAAGTTGCTAGACTTCTGTTCTTCTGATTAAGGGGGAGCATTTTGAGGATGAAGGTACACTTGATCCAAGTCAGGGTATTTTCAATGGCCTCATAGGCATGAGCAAGTTGGGCAGTGGATAGGGAAGACTGGTGCCGTAAAAAGAACAAATAGTACCGGATTGCAGCTATCTTGTTAGAAAAACAGTGTGGCGGTCATGTATTCGTTATGCCAATTTCATGATTGAGATGTGGGGGGGGGGGGGGAGTCTGGCCTCTAAGTCTGGAGATAGCCATTGAGTAGCCAATGAGGCCTCTGTGTGGGCATGGCTTTCTCCTGAGACTTCTGGGAAATCTTGTGTTATTTCCCTGGTGGAGGTGAGAAGCCATCTCCCTAGTTGTTGGGAGTCAGTCTCAGAAAGGATGAATTACAGACTAGACAAGACAAGGGCTGAGCCCCGGTGGCGTAGTGGTTGTGCGCGCGGGACTGCGGCCCACTGGATTGGAGGTTCAAATCCAGCAGCAAGGCTGGGCCCCCTACTCCCACCACCAGAGGGCAGTGATGCCCCCAAAACAAACAAAAAAAGACAAGATGGCAGTGTCCGAGGAGCTACAGGAGCAGGAGGAGAAGCCACAGCCTTGCCCTGATAGGACCAGACCTCTGAAGCTAGAAAGCTGTGTGGAGAGCCCTGCCAGCGCCGAGTTGTTTCCACCACCACTGGATGCTGTTGATGGACCCTGAACCCTGGAAATGAGGAGCCATAGGGAGACCCCCGGTAGCACCGGGACTCTGCATCCACGGCCTGTGACTTCGTGAGTCGGAGGGTGCCTTTGTAGACTAGTGTCGAGCATATGGGCTAATATCGGACTTGTGACTTTGAACTGGACTGGGTCGGGATGCTTTCTCAATGTTCCATTCCTTTTGTATATGAACCTGACCCTTATATCCATATGTGTTTTTGTTTCTCTAGTCTACCCGGACTAACACAGTCAGTCAGAAGGCTCCTTCGCAGCCAGGATGGAGACAGACTTCCTCTCCCCTCCTTTGGACATGTTCTCAAGAAAAGACCAGTCCCTGGAGAAGGACACCACGCTTGGTAAAGTGAGGGGCATTGAAAGAGAGGAAGGCCCTTGACAAGATGGACTGATCCAGTGGCTGCAGCCATGGCTCGACCTTAACCTCGGGGAAGGTGGCCCAAGAGCAGGAGGTGTGTCATGTTGTTGTGTGTCGGGCCACTACGAGCTGGGCTGGCTCCAGCGCCCCTGACAACAAAATTCTCCGTTTCAAAATAAAGCATGGCTTTTTTTTAGGCAAACAGAAAAATACTAACACTTCCATAATGTTAACAACGAAGGCGAGATGCTGTGACTCTGATCTAAAAGTAACATGGCATGGGAAAGCGTCACAGAGGCAGAGGGCATCCTATGCAAAACACCGAGGATGTATGGCACAGAATGCTTTGACTGATCCACACCCGAATAACATTTACATATATAAGCATCACTTAAGCGGTTGTCTGCAAACAATATTACCCATAATAAAATGTAGTGAACACAATCCACATTAGCATTCTTTGATTCATTCAGCAAATATTTATTCCAAGCCTATCATCATGCAAGACATAGGGAACAAACTCAGAGTCAGGGGGACAAAACAGAGTCGATGTCCTCAGGACTTCCCAAATCAATTAGCAGTACAAATCCAAATGTTGTCAACCAGAAGTGGCCCTTTATTATTTACTCCGGCAAGAATCTCCTTTCTTTCTTAATCATTTTATTGGGCGAGTCTTCTTCCTAAATAAGTCAGTTAATGTCGATTCATTTCTCTTATACCCCACATCTGAGCTATCAGTAAATTCTGGAAGCACCACCTTCAAAACACAACCAGGGTGCATCCCAGGCCCTCCCCCCTCCCCCCACCACTGTGAAGGTGGGGTGACTAACCACTACTGCGGCCTGAGGGGGCTTCAAGAAGTACATAAAAAACTTCCTGGTTCCTTTAATCTTTCAATCCTATTTTTTTCAGTGACTTTAAAGCTCCCTCCTATTTCTGTGGCTGATAAAGCAATCCTAATCCCCCAATTTGCAAATACATTACCTTGCATAATAAAAGGGGCTTAAGATATATAATTAAGTTTATGGTCTTGAGAAAGGAAGGTGCCGTATAAAGTGACCCAAATCTCAGCTGGGGCACCTAATTTTCCCACAAAAACTGCATTAAAAATATGCTGGAGGGGCTGAGCCCCAGTGGCGTAGTAGTTGTGCGCAGGACTGCAGTCCACTGGGTTGGAGGTTCAAATCCAGCAGCAAGGCTGGGCCTCCTACTCCCACCACCAGAGGGCAGTGATGCCCCAAAAACCAAAAAAAAAAAATATGCTGGAAAACTCAGCTTATATACGAGTATATATGGTAATCCTTTCTTCAAGACTCTTAAGGGAGTACAGTGCAATAACCCTGGTCTTTGAAAAGGAAGAAAGGAATGGGGGTGATCAAAAGGATCGGGATTCTCCTCTGCCATCTCTAGAAGGAAGGGAGCTCTATAAGACACCTAGAATTTTTTTGGCATCACTGCCCTCTGGTGGTTTCAGTAGGAGGCCCAGCCTTTGCTCCTGTGGAGCTGCTGCTGGAATTGAACCTCCATCCCAGTGGGCCACAGTCCCATGCACAACCACTACGCCACCGGGGTTCAGCCCCTACCTAGAATTTTTAAAAATCAAACTCACTGCCAATGAGTCGATGCCAGCTCCTGCTCTACAGAACTCTAAAACCAACTGGCATTGGTTTAAGCCAATAAATTCATGAGAATTTACTACAACAGCAAGAGAAAGCTAATATACCTTCCTGACAGGTTGGCCCTGCTTCACCCTTTCTCCCCACTTCCTAGTCTCCAAGCAGCAATCAGAACCTTTAAAAATGTATACCACACTATGTCACTCTTCTGCTCAAAACCTTCCTTCTTCTGATTTTAAGAAGAGTAAAAAATTCAGAGTCCTTATATGAATTTTCACCGAACAAGGGGAAAAAAAAGAACAAATCAGACCCAGTGACTTCTTGGTGAGACCATCTGATGGCCACTCAATGTATGTCACAGCAGATTGGAACTCCATGGAGTTTTCATTTCCTGGTTGAACTTTTTCAAACCACTGGGTGGGTTTGAACAGGTGACCTTTCACTTGGTAGATGAGCAGACTATTTGCATCCCTCAAGGACTTCTCTTCTCTGATCCAGCCTATTGCACGCAAATCAATTATGAGACACAGCAACCCTAGAGAGCAGAGAACTGCCCTGGTGGATGGCCAAAGTTTACAGAGAAAACTGCAACGGACACATGCTTTTTCCTGCTGGTGGGTCCAAACAGCCAACCTTTGGGCTAGCAGTCAAGGGTGCTGCTGCACCAGGCCTCCCTGCTGTTCCTCCATCTTAACAGGCTCCAACCTGGGCATTTTCCCCTCTGCCTGCACCAGGTACTTCCCAGTCCCTCTGAAACACATCCTTGAAGTCTTTTATCAAAGCTTATAGAAATTTTCCAGACATCGTTCCTCTAAAATTGCTTTCTCCACCCCAATGCTTCATCCCTATCCTTCCTTAATTATTTTTTCATCTCATTATTCATCTAGCATATACCCTCTCAAACTTATTTGGCCTGTCGCCTCCTTTACCGAAAAAAAAAAAGAGTGAAAATTACTCAGCATTCTTCTGGCAATGAAAAGCTTTTGTACTTAAGCCCATAAACCAGGATAGAGTGTCTGCTTCTACAATCCACTTTGATCATTCCACAGGAGCCCTGGTGGTTTAGTAATTAGGCGCTAGGCTGCTGCCCACAAGCTCAGCAGTTTGAAACCATCAGGCTCTCTGACGGAAAAAGATGAGGCTTTCTGCTCTTATAAACAGTTAGTCTTGGAATTTCACGGGGATAGCTCAACCCTGTCCTGTAAGGTCACTGAATTGGAATTAAGTGTGGTTTGCTTGTTTATCACTCCAGTGCTCCCCAGAGGGTGGTATCGCCCACTTCAGGAAACACTGATCCAGCGTAGTACAAACCTTATTAAGTTCCATGCCTGTTTTGAAGAAGCTAGAGTTAGTCTGCTTCTTTTCCTATTACATCCTTCCCAGGCACAATACACTGCTGTGGTCGGCGCTCTCAAGGGCTGGCTCTTGTGACCCTGTGTACAACAGACTAAAACGCTGCTCAGACCTGTGCCATCCTACAATCACAGTCATATTTGAGGCCCTCGTTGCTGCCACTCTCTCAATCTCTATCACTGCAGGTCTTTCTCTGTCCTCTGAGATTCTACTTGCCCAAGCATGATGTCCCTTTCCAAGGACTCCCCTCCTGATAACAGGATCCAGTGTAACTGAGAGGAAGTCTTTCCATCCTCAATGCCATGCCCTCTGGCTGTACATCAGGGTTTCTGAAACTGGGAATCTTTTGCTTTTGTTTTGTTTTGGGGGGTTTTTTTGGGGGGGGGGGGCGGCGCATCACTGCCCCCTGGTGGTGGGAGTAGGCCCAGCCTTGCTCCTGGAGAGCGCTGCTGGATTTGAACCTCCAACCCAGTAGGCCGCAATCCCGCACACAACCACTATGCCACCTAATCCACATCTCACACAATTCGACAGCTCTCAGACCCATCAAGAAGAGCTGTGCAAGCATCACCACAATCAATTTTAGAACACTTTCTCTTTAGTGCCCCACGAATCACTTATTTAAAATGAGTTGTGTAATCACCATCATTTATGGTGAAAGACTAGGAGTCTTTATGAGAGCAGACATCCTCACCTTTCTCCAGCAGTTGCTTGGTGAGTTTGAATTGCCAACCTTGTGATTAGCAGCCCCATGCCTAACCCGCTGCCACCACCAGGGCTCCTTAGACACACGTTAAACCAAACTCGCTGCCCTCTAGCCTTTGTTGACTCATAGTGACTCCACTGTGGGCTTCCAAGACTGCAATTGTTTATGGGAATGGAAAGCCTCTTCATTGCCCCACGGAGGTGCCCAGTAGTTTTGAACTGCCAGCCTTGCGGGATCACAGCCCAATGCATAACCACTTTTCTCCACCAGGGCTCCCTCCAAGACACTTGATATCTGTTGACTAACCAGTAAATGACAGGGATTTTACCATGGAAAAGGTATAATCTTTTTTTAAGAGAAAGGATAGAAAAATAGTTTGCCAGGAAGTTGATTCTGAAGTATAGAGACACCCTATGACAGTATAACTGCCGCACTTGATCTCCTAGTCTGTAATCAGGGAAGACGCCCAGGTTTTTCTCCTCCAGGATGGCTGGCGGATACACACCGCCAATCTCTTGGCAAAGGTAAGCAGTCACAACGCGTAACCATTGAGTCACCAGGGCTCCTTAGAAAAGTATTAAGTATCCTACTCCCACCACCTGAGGGCAGTGATGCCTAAAATAAAAAAAATTAAAAAAAAAAAAAAAAGAAAAGTATTAAGTAGTTGGGAAAAACAGCCCAAACCGCTGCTAATTTAAAACGTAAGTATAATTCGCTCTCAAACCATGACCACGTTGCAACACCTAGAACACAGAAATGAAATGAAAATACAAATGAATATAGGAATGAAACAAGACGGCATCAGAAATGACAATATTCCGGAGATGTACGCTAAACTAGGCAGCGATGTTTCAATTAGGAACTTAACGGTATTTTCTAAGCATTTCTTCCCAACATACTGCCAAAAAGTCTCGGCAAACAAACAAACAAAAAACAACCGTGGTCTGACATACCAATTCTGGGATCAAATCCGCAGGATGGAAACGCACAGAAATGGAGAGGCGCCGAGAGATCCTCCCCGGCCCCGAGGACCCCTTTTAAGGGAACCCCCTAAAAACCCCGAACTGCAGGGGCTTCAGCCCGAAAGGCACACGGCGCAGCCCCCACCCACGCGGCCCGGATCCACAAAAGCCCTGTTGGGGGTCTGGGAAGAGGTCGCGGGGGTGGGGGTGGGGGGGTGCCTTTCAGCTGAGTCGGGCCCAGATTCCGAGGCTCGTCCCAAGAAGGGAGATAGTGCTGCGCACCGAGCGCGGCTTCAGGGGTTCGTCAAGTCCCCGCACACCTCCGAGGACTCCAAGATAGCGACGCATAGCCTGCATGGATGGCCCCAAGGCGGTCCGCAACCCATAGCGCCCTGCCCCCAACTTGCCTCCTCTGGGCTGAAGGATTGTCGGAGACCCTCGCTTCCCCAGCGAACGCCACCGATCCCGTTCCCTTTGGGATGCTCTAGCCTCTGGGGCACGAATCCTGCAGAGTAGGGGGCGGGACGATAGGATAAATTGTGCCCAATCCCGACAGGCTCCGCCCACCGGACTCGAGGTCTGAACTACATGTCCCATGAAGCTCTGGGTCGACGCCGCTCTCCTCCGGAAAAGGGGTCGCTGCGTTTGGGGGAGGAGCCCAAAAGGGATTGTGGGAGAAAGGCCTCTTCCTTTCCGGCAGGCGGCGGCCATCAGGTAGGCTGTGTGCGGGACGATGGCTGCTCTCTATCCGTGGCTCATCACCCTTTGCCTCAGCCATCCGGGCTCGAGGGCCGTGCGTTCTCAGAGCTCTCCTTTCTCGCCACGCTGCCCGCGCCCGGTCGGGATGCAGGGCCGCGCGGACGGCGAAAGGCGAGCCCCAGAGCGGCCTGAGGGGAAATGTGATGGCGGCGCGAATCCGAGCCGGTCCCGAATCAGGAAGGGGAGGGAGGCGTGGGGCCGGGGCCTAGACCCAGAGCGCCTTGGAAGCGAGTCCGGCGGGGGTGGGGTGGGTGGACGGGTTTCTCTCGAGAGCTAACTGGCGGCGGCGCGGGACCTTAGCTTACGTAGTGTCCGCGAGGTCGGCTTCCAAGCCGGGCCGCGGGGACGCGGACGTGCCCCAAGCTCCCTCGGTCCGTGCGCCGAACGTACCCCGCGCCCTGTCACCGCTCGGAGCGGAAGTGAAGGGGGCCGCTGGGCGTGCGGGTTGCGCCCCGCGGCTAACGACCCGCCCGTGGGACGGGGACGGGCAGGTCCGCTCTGGGCTCGTCAACCAGGTGCCTTGTCCCCTTTGTCGCAGAGCTAAGGCAAGATGGGCGCCTACAAGTACATCCAGGAGCTGTGGCGGAAGAAGCAGTCGGACGTGATGCGCTTTCTCCTGCGGGTCCGCTGCTGGCAGTACCGCCAGCTCTCGGCGCTGCACCGGGCGCCGCGCCCCACCCGGCCCGACAAGGCGCGCCGACTGGGCTACAAGGCCAAGCAAGGTGCGCGCCGCGTGGCCCCGGCGAGATGCGGGCGCGCGGGGAGGCAGCGGCGCCGTTCCCGGGCCGTGGGGCACGCTCGCTTGAGTGGAAAATGGGCCGTGGGTTGGCGGCGAAGAAGCGCCCGCTGTGGGCTAGGTGGCACGTGAACGGCAGCTTCCAGAAGCGCGTCTGCGCTCAGCTAGTAGCGGGGGAGCGCAAAATCCTCGTTTGGTGTGGTAGTGGCACACCCGGGATGATAAGCCCTTAGAAGATATATATGTATGTATACATATGTATATATTCTTAATGTTTCCAAACCTAGACTTGTCTTGTTCCCCTAAGCTGCATGGTATTGTGGTCTGGAGCCGTACATCTAAAACTTGGAACAATACTGCGTGATGTCTTCTCCTTGACTTTTCATAAAACCAGTATCTTTTTGTGTAGGGTACGTCATCTATCGGATTCGCGTCCGTCGTGGTGGCCGCAAACGCCCGGTGCCCAAGGGTGCAACCTATGGCAAACCTGTCCACCATGGCGTTAACCAGCTGAAGTTTGCGCGAAGCCTTCAGTCCGTGGCTGAGGTGGGTGGCTTTTCTTGTGAGGATGCGCAGTCCCCGGATGACAGACAACTTCTATGCCTCAGTTTGTCCGGAAGTAAACAAATGGCTAGCTGTGACTTCTTAACATTACAGTTAACTTGGTGTGCTAAATGCTGGTCTTTAGCACTAGTCGGTAATAGTGTCTGGTCATGTATAGGGCCCGTCGTGAACTGTTGTGGGTACCCCCATCTTTAGTGTAGTCATTACAATGGTTGTTTTTTACATATGTGTTCGTAAGCTAGGCACTGACCAGGCACCTGAAAATGGTGATGAGGAAGAATTTGAACAACTTACCCTTTTTTACATGAACCTCAGTGGGTTTTATTGTACATAAATTATTGGTGGAGCTATACTGTTAATCTTGGTAAAAGAAAACAATGCTCATTGCTGTGTATAGAAAGATTTTTCTCAATCGTTCTGTTTCTGATCCTGCCTGTACTTGCTTTATTCGAGACAGTTTTATGAAGCCCACCTCATTTAGGCTATTGTAAAAGAGTCCTGGTGGCAGAGAGGTTGGTTTTGTGTTGTTGGGTTTTTTTTAATAATTGGGAGTAAATTTATATATCGGTTGTTTTTTAATGTGTGCGAACCTTTGGAGCCTAAGGTTTAGGACAGGAGACTGTCTTTAACAGATGTCGGAATGGATCCTGAAGCTGTTTGGGTTCCTGTATAGAAAGATTAGTTGGACCCTACTAGTTGTTGGTGTTCTGGTTTAACAGATTATGCTCTGTTGTAGCAAACTAGAATTGCCTAAGAAGAGTTTTATAATCAAGTTGGCTTTTAAATTTAAGGCAAGCATGATTTTTGTGAGACTGCGTATAGCCTGCAAGGCCTAAAAGATGTGCTGCTGGTGTTTCATAAGATGGTCTTCCCCCAATAAAATCATTGGGGTGGGGGAGAGAAAGGTGGCCTTCAAAATCTAGTTTTGGGGGCCAAGTGTTCTTAAAAATTATCTCAGGGTCTTCAGTTGTGTAAACAATAAAGCCTAGGCTTCCTGCCTGACTGCTGTGCAAATGTGAGAGGCTGACTGGGGCGCTTTTACTTGTTCTAGGAGCGAGCTGGACGCCACTGCGGAGCCCTGAGAGTTCTGAATTCTTACTGGGTTGGTGAAGATTCCACATACAAATTTTTCGAAGTTATCCTCATTGATCCATTCCATAAAGCTATCAGAAGAAATCCTGACACTCAGTGGATCACTAAGCCAGTCCACAAGCACAGAGAGATGCGGGGGCTGACGTCTGCAGGGCGCAAGAGCCGTGGCCTAGGAAAGGGCCACAAGTTCCACCACACGATTGGTGGTTCCCGCCGTGCTGCTTGGAGAAGGCGCAACACCCTGCAGCTCCACCGTTACCGCTAACCTGTGTCAAGTTTGTAAAGCTCATGTCTAATAAACCATTCGGGACAGTGAACGTCTGCTTAAAAGTGTTCTTTGTTTAAAAAAAGTTGTTTCGTGAATCCATTGTCAAGTTATGAAAGCAACAGTTAAATAATGTTTGAAAACAAGTGGTAGTGTATCTTATTTAGGAAGTTCTGTGTTTGAATTGACAGTCTGGTATAGTAGGTACAAAATAAATTCTTTCAAAGGAACATTGCAATCAGCTCTTTCTGTAGAATTTGGTGCATGTGCTGAAACAGCTTTTTATTGGGATTATGAAATGATCTGCATGGTTTAACAATTATAAGTGTTAGAGCATTTGGGGGTTCTTTCCTCTTTTTTGAAGTTTGACATGGAGGAGGAAGTTAAGAACACTTTGGGAATTTGCAAAGTGGGAGAAAACCTGAACTTTAGTTGTCATATGAGAACAAGTAGTGAGGGTTCACAAGTCCATTTTTGGGACTATAGGAATAAGCCAAAAGGGTTCCATTTTAGAACGTTGTAAGAGTCCAATGTAGGCTAAGAATTACAATCTTGTCCACACACACCTAAAGGTATTAATGACTAAAAGTGACTTAGCTACCTAGCCTAGCATATTCTCACTTCCAAATCTTATTCCCTCATTCACCTAGAGCTCAATTTCCATATATTACCACTGCTACTTTGTGTAAAACTCAGGACTACATAGCCCAGAATTGGAGACAGCAAGAGAAGGGACTCGACCTATCCTATACCCACTGTCAGTTTTTTACAACTGCCCTTACCACCCTATCTGGCATTTCTCTATTAGGGCTAGATATCCTGGCCACCCTATGAGCCAGTCTCAGCTGTATTAGTTTCATATAGGCATGTAATTCAAACCCGTCATGACTTTATTAAAATGTTATTTATAGAATGCAAAAATTGGCTCTTCACAGCCTCATGGTGTTTTTGTTACGAGCTGTCAAGTTGATTTTTTTTTTTAGGGGGGTGGGTATTACTCCTCGCCCTGATTTTTCTTTTGTAATGCTGTCAAGTTGATTTTTTACTTGTAATGGTGCCTTATGATGGAATAGGACAGCCTCCTAGGGTTACCTTGGCTGGAACTAAGGTGGTCAGACCTGTGTGTACATGCTAGGTGGGTGCCAGTCCTCAACCAGGCTAGCTGAGAGCTTGACCTGAGCTTGACCCAGAGCCCCTTGTACAGGTGTAGTTACCATAATAACACCTTTTGCCAGTGAGGAGACCGGCACAGAGCACATGAAGCAATTGACTCCTGATCACAGCGGTAATATTGTCAATGGGAAGCATTCCTGTAAATGGGATTAAAGTTCTTTTTTTTTTGAGGGGGGCATCGCTACCTCTGGTGGTCGTGGGCATTACCCAGTGCCGCTCCTGAGAGCTGCCGCTGGATTTGAACAGTTAAGCCTGCGGCTGCAGTCCCACACTCAACCACTTTCGCCCCGGGGCTCAGCCAGTGATTAAAGATTTTATTACATAAGTTAACACGGATCAAAATTCAAAAGGTACAATAGTGTCGGGAAAAGTCCTTGGTTCCCTAGTTCAGCTTCCCTGGAGGCATCATGGTCAGTTTCTTGCATTTTTATCAGATGTTTTTATGAATTTATCTATACTTTTGTTTTGGGGGCCTCATTGCCCTCTGGTGGTGGGAGTAGGAGGCACAGCCTTGCTGCTGGATTTGAACCTCCAGCCCAGTGGGCCACAGTCCTGCGCACAACCACTACGCCACCGGAGCTCAGCCCCATTTTATTTTTCATTCAGCTGGTATATACAAGTCATTGCCATTTTCCGCTTAGTTCTGTATCTTCTCATTGTTCCATATCACTTCATGAAGTTTCCACTTTTTTGGGGGGTGGGGGCCAACATGGAATTCCAATGATTGGTTGTGCCTTAATTTATTTAATGTGACTCCTATTGAAGAGAATGGAGGTTTTTTCCAATCAGTTCTGAAGAAAAGTAATTTCATGTTTCGAAGATTACCTGTAAGGAGTCCTGATGGTGACAGGGTTAAGCGCTGGGTGCCAACAGGTCAGTAGTAGGAAGCACCCTACCAGAACCTCCCAGGGAGAAGAGCCCCAGGGCAGTGCCCAAGAAACCCTACCTGGCAGTTCTTTATTGTTGTAGCAGGGTCACTCTGGGTAGAAATGCCACAATATCTTGTCTGCAAAGCACATTTCTATAGAATGGGAGGGTTAAAATATGTTTTCTTTTTGTTTTTGTTTTTTGGGCATCACTGCTCTCTGGTGGTGGGAGTAGGAGGCCCAGCCCCACTGCTGGAATTGAATCTCCATCCCAGTGGGCCGCCGTCCCGCACACAACCACTACGCCACCGGGGCCCAGCCCTAAAATATGTTTTCTTATTGAGAGGTTTAAGTGTTGAATTCAAAATGATCTGAAATGTAAACTTCACCTAATTTGGAATGAAAATTAGGTATTAAAAAAATAAATGGTTTGGTTTGGTTTTTCTCCTTAAGAGAAGTAGATCATTATTTCCTTGTTCAAAAATAAAACTGTTTGCTTTGGTGGTTTTTGGTGACTAGTCAGAGACCAACCAATTCCCTCATCTACCCTTCTTGTGTATCCACCTTGTGCGTGGCCGTGGCTGAAGCAGCAGGGACAGCAGCAGTGGCGACGGCAGCTACAGGGCAGCAGCCACACATGCACATGGATCGACCAAGAAGGCCTCAACTGTTTCTTTCACCCAGTAGGAAGATGATGAATCGCCACAGACAAAGCCAAGACCTGTTTGTACTCATTGATGGTTGTGTTGGGCTGAGCAGTCTGGAGAAACAAAACCAGCGACATAGATGTAGAAGAAAGAACTTTATATCAAGAAAGCTCGTCGGAGTCCTCTTCAGATACACTTACTTAGCTGCAGGCTGATGAGCACTTCTGGAGACAGACACAACCCCAGTGAGAAGGAAGACAAAGGGCAAGACAAGTTCCCGGTGTCTTTTTTTTTTTTTTAGCTCAGCTACATGAATATTCCCAGTGTCTGTCTCATAAAAAGGCCACACTCCCAAGAAGGCATCATCAAACTGTGACCTGATGTGCCCCATGCCTCCACTTTCACATGGGTGGAAGTTGACATCAAATCTAACCGTCATAACGATTGAATAGGGCACGCAGGCAACACTTGAGTAACCAATTTGCCTGCACATGCTGGCAGCATTTCGGACCTCCCGCAGGAAACGAGCGTGCAGAGGTTCCTCTGTGATGTTGAACGCTTGCAGGCTGAAGGAGCAGGGAGAGTTGTTCAGCGGGTCGGCTTTGCTGGCTTCCCCTTTGTCTCCAGTCTTGAGCAGCCGCACATCTGATTTCAGTGGTGCCTCGGGAGATCTGCGTGGTGCTGCCAAAAGTCTGGCAGATAGAGGGCTTCTTGGGACATTGGCCAGTGATCTGGACTGGTACTGTAGCCTCACCTGGGGCAGTGGCTCCAGCACAAGTTGAGGTTGGCTCATAGCATGTCCCTGATATCTGTGAGGTCCTCGGTGATCACAAAGCCCCACACATTCCGGAGGGGAAGCAGTAGTTTCTCCAGAGCTGAGTTGTTTTTCAGGTGCCCTCGGATGGCTTTGTGCATCCCAGTGCGCTTGTTCATCAGCACCAGGGACTTCCTGTAGTCGAAGGAAGTCTACATGGGGGTCTGCGTCTGCTTGGAGTCCACATTGTCTGCTCTCAAGGAGAAGCGTGTTTTTTTTATTTATTATTATTATTATTAGTTTTCTGGGCTTCACTGACCTCTGGCATCACTGACCTCTGGTGGTGGGAGTAGGAGGCCCAGGCTCTGCTCCTGTGGAGCCGGAATTGAACCTCCATCCCAGTGGGCCGCAGTCCCGCGCACAACCACTATGCCACCGGGGCTCAGCCAGGAGAAGCGTTTTGCAGAACCATCCAAAAATTGAATGATTCTCGGGAAGTAGTTGGATCTCCAAGTCACCTTGTCTTCCTGGTTGCCATGGCAGTGTGTCAGGGGTGATGATCATGCAGGTTGTAACGACAATGTGACTCTTACGAAGACACATACCTGGGCTGAGCCCCGGTGCCGTAAGTGCTTGAGTGCGGGACTGCGGCCCGTGGGCTTGGCGGTTCAAATCCAGTGGCGGCTCTTAGGAGCAGCACTGGGTAGCGCCCACGACCACCAGAGGCAGTGATTTCCAACCACCGCCCCCCCCCCCCACCAAAAGAAAAGACACCTACCTGAGTAAAAATAATGTATTTGTGTTCATTTATTTTTATTTTGCCAAATGTCTTCCACAATGGTTGCACCAATTTATATTCCCACCATCAAATTATGAAAGGATTTGTTTACCCATACATTGTCAGTTTTTGTGGCTTATCTCAGCCACTCTGACCAGGGAAATGATACGGCTATCTGATCTTGTTTTGCATATCTGAGTGGGGCCAAGATAAAGCTATGTCCTTATTTTTTCCATGGTCACAAAGCTAAA